>CAUYRT010038004.1:0-42484 GCA_963574885.1 Lepilemur ruficaudatus | reverse complement strand
CTCATGATTTTCTAGCTCCCTGTAGTTTTTGTATGCTTTAAAGGATACCCATACACACACATTGCTTCCTTCAAAATCATTTTAATGAAGATATTTTGAATATCACCTTTCAAACCATACATCTGATAAGGGATTAATATCTATAATATATAAGAAACTCATGCAACTAAATAGAAAAGAAGAAAAAAGGAAAAGAGAATTCAATTAAAACATGGGCAAAGGACCTGCGTAGATATTCCCTAAAAGAAGACAATTTTTTTTTTTTTAAAAAAAAGGCAAAGTCAGGAGAGTTTATATTAATCATGGTGACACTTAAATGTTAAACATTGTTTTCTCTCTTTTTTTAATCTCTGTGTAAACAGGCTGTAAGGAGGATGAACTTATAATTTTATTGTCCAAAGTAGGACCCTTTTGAGAAAGAAAGGGGCTGCCACTAATAATTGTGCCCAGACAGCAAGAGTAAGGCTGGACCGTCCGGGCAGAGTGATATGTGTGGTCTCCGCACCTATAAACCGTTTAAACACTGCTGATTTAGAGTTGATTTATCCAATGTTTGTGCAAAATGCTTCCAACGTTTTGCCATGGATTTGCCAAAAATATGATAGAAATGTTTAAACAGCGTTAAAACGTGTTTTCTTATGGTCGATCCTTTTTATTTTATTTTATTGCTGTGGAAAAGTGACATTGCATGGAATTGCATTTGTGGTAGAGAGACATGAAATTTAATCTAGAACAATAAATAGTCTTGGTTTTTTTTTCTATTTTTCAAAGAGTATCAAAGCAGCAAAACTTTCTATAATAAATGAATTTTCTGAAATATTATATTCCATGTAAAAATATATGTTTGATTGGTTGTTTCCATGGGTGAGCTTATAAAATCAAAAGTTTAGTGTTTTTACAAGTTAGTTAACTTGGCTTCTATTCATGGCTATATATTGTATCTCTAATTTCAAACAGATATTTAATAAATGCATATGCAAGTTAGGAAAATATAGATAACTATTGAAAAAGCCACTGCAACTTTTATAAAAATAATTAAAGGTCCTAGGGGCAGATAGAAAATATTATTAGTTTTTCTTTTACTGAAGTAAGATTGACCTGAAGATAGGATTTTGAGCAGTAATACATTTGAAGAACTGAACGCATCCCTATTGACCATGTCTTTATTTTTCCAGATTTATGTTCCTTGCCCAGATGTATAATCTGTGAAATAGTATGCTATCTTTCAATTGCTTTTGAGACATTTTTGTTTGAAAACGCTGCCTTCATCATAAAACAGAAGTCTAAAACCTACTCATCTACCCCTTAAAGCTGTTTTTCTTTTGCCCGTTGCTTTGGTGTAACTCTGGTTAGAAATCGTGGAGTACTCTGTGACTTTTTCCTCCCCACTCCTAACAGCATTCTATCTTGTTTGTCATCCCATGTTTTTCCCTCCAGATAATTCCTTCCTTCCAGATGCTGCTCATATGGGTCACTCTGCCCAGGGAGCCCTTGTCTCGCCTGCTGGCATCATGTGGAAGGCAGGGCTGCGTGACGATTTGATGGCTCACGATTCTCCGACTGCAGCCTGCGTGTTAGTTTTGCCGAGGGAGGTAGTTTAACACCCTGAAGAGGCACCGTGTCTGACGTTTCTTTTCCAATTTTCATTGCAACCTAGCTTTCTGCTAGGCACTAGCAGGTGATTCTTATTTTGTGTCTCTGTGTGTGTGTATATATGTATAAAACAATAAAACACTAACATAGTGTCCTGTATCTACTATTTTATTTGCTCAGTAAAAATAATTTATTCTCTGATTGGAAGAGTTATCATAAAATCAAATTGGGGCAAAAAGGAGTCTAACAACTTCTTTAAAATCTGCCTCAAGAAGTCTGCATTTATAACAAATGATGTTGTCTTGAAACAATTTCTTATGTGGTTAGCAAACCAACCATCTCTCCTTTACCAAAAATTGATGATGTGCTACATTGTATCACACACACACACACACACACACACAGTCACATATAAGCATTGCAACATAACCAGGCCATTATAATTTACCAGATTCTTAGAAGTCTGCAATTAAAAACCAGCCTTTTAAATGGATTTATTGGCCAAAACAAAGTTGGTAAACCTCAGTCTTTGGGGAGATGGTATTGAAAACCTCCCTACCTTCTTGGGGAGGGAGACTATGGAACGTTGTAAAGCATCTTTCATGCTTTAAAAGAGTCCTGCAATCAGATTTTAAAAAGAAAGAAAAATAAGATACTAAAAAAAAAGGAGTCATCCTCTGCCACAAATTTAGTGTGGATATTTATTCCCGTTCCAGACCCTGAGAAAGAAGGAGCTCTTGATCATACATCTGCCACTTCTCCTACCTTAGGGAAAGTGTCCAAACTCTTCTCACATAAGAAATATCACTTTGGAGCATCTTTCAATGAGAGAGAGAGAGGCATCTGACCCAACTGGAAAACATCACAGCTTTTACCGTTTAGAAGTGCTACTCTGCAACACTGATCTGTTTTCACAAGGCCGTAGACAGACACACATGCAGAGGTGTATAATTTTAGAAACGGTGAGATCCGAGTACGAGGCGAGGAAAACAAACTCTGGGCAAAGCCAGGAGTCAGCTGGCTGACTTAGGAGGAAGGGGAAGAATTCAACTGGCAATCCTTGAAGAAGGAAAAATGGAAACTATTCTAAGACTTTAAAGGATTTAATTTAGAGTTCTCTCTGGAAATTTTAGGCTTAATGACCTTCTAGTCATATTCAAGTTAAACCAGGTATCCATATCTGAAAAATATGAAGAGGGCTGGACTGATAATCGGCAATGATTGGGCCAAAAGGATAAAATGTTAACTAGTATGAAATACGTAGTCTGGAAATCTGTTACTCTAGACGCCGGAATAAGATGAAACAGCCTGGTGACCCAATTTCGGCTGGTTCTAAAGTTTCGAGCGTGTAAAGCAGGCTGTCCTATGTGCCTCTGGCAGTTCCTGAGGGTCGTGAGTAATCTTAAAAGTGACAACCAACGTGAAGCCAGATACACGTCTAAAAACAATGTTGGCTACTTTGGATAACATGAGGGAAAATGACTTCTGCTCATTGCGCCCACAGAAGCACCCAGAATGTTTCATAAGAGTGCCTTCCCTCTCCGACAACGCTGCCTGGCATGCTCGCCTTGGCCCCTCCGCGGCGGCCACCCTGCCTCCGTGCTGCCTCCCAGACTCCCGCGGGCCCGGCCCACGCAGCCCTCCTGCCTGGTCCCTCCATGGCTCACTTCCTTCTGGTCTCTGATCAAACGTCAGCTTGTTGGGATAATGATGCCTTGCCTATCGTCATCTTAGTTAAAGGTACAGCCTGATATCCACTTTCTTCCTTTCTTTCTCTCCATAGCACTTTTCTTTCTCTAGCATTTTACATAAATATATAGATGCTGAGTACGAAATACAAGTGAACATACATACAAATACATATATGTATTAATATACACACATATACAGTTGGATAGATAGATATCTTTGCTATGGTGTATTTATTTTCTGCCTCCCATTGCTCGACTGTAAACTCCATGAGAAAAGGCTGACTTTACTTTGGTAATTGTTCTATCAGCAGTGGCTAGAACTTGGTACATGGGAGGTGTTGAGTAAGTAACCATTCATCTATTAAATGAATCCTCCCTGGGCTTTATGTGTGAGTTCTTTGTCAGTTAGAGCCCCGAGAAAGAACAGGGGAAGTCCAAGGGTTTGGCCTCCCAAACCTCCAACACCATGGCTGTCCCTGTGTTGAGTTTCAGTAAAACATGGTAATATCACGTTATAAGTGACATAAAGGAAAAGATGTGGACAAAATGACACAGAATTGCATCGGTAAACGCAGCCCAGGGTTTGAAGCATTTGGAAGAATTGTGTTCTTGCGGAAGAGTTCTTCACTGGGCGCAGAACACGGGTACAGGTACTTCTGGTCAAAGGTCGTAAGAGTGCGTGATGTATCTGAGAAACCGTGGGCAGTTCTTTACCATTTAAAGCGCAGGCATGTGGAGAGGGAGGTAGACACATGGAATAAGACAGGAAAAGTCAATGGAAAATTTTCATCTAATACTGGAAGGTTTTGATCGTCTTGAATCGTGAAAATTATTTATCGTTACATGTTTAATAGAATTTGATTTTCCTGAATGCTAATCTACACATCTGAAGTTTGAGATGGTTTCTCTAACACGGAGAGCGGGATTTCTGGGACCAATAAAAATCAGGGTGAGAAGAGGGCAGTAGATTCTCTCTGTTAAGTTCAATTCCAAAATACTTCCAGAATTTTCCAATAGGAAGTATTCTCAATAGATGTGGATTTGGTCCACGTGGTTTTATTTCCCATTGTTCTCTGCATGTCAGCTCAGCCAGAGTCAAGGGGGAAATCACAGATGACATATGATTACAGTCATTAATTAGAAAAATTGACACCGTCTCTGTTTATTACCTGGGTTAAGTTAGTATTGTTTCAAGAATAAAGTGAGGTAAAGCAAAATAAAGAGAGTCAAGTCATATGTACAAATAAGCAAACACACGGCATGTTGGAATGCTAAACAGGCATCTGAACTGCAGACCTAGAATCTAGTCCCATGTTCGTTGTATCTGCCCTTTTGTCCCTAAGCAAACTAATTCATCCTCTCCTCATTAGTGGGATTTCTACTTAAGCATTTCCAGGTTTTTAGATTCCTTATCACCACTAGACTTGTGTGGTTCCCCAAGTTACGAATGTTGTACGTTTGAGCAAACTCTGCCTGGAATACATTGGCTTACGTGTGTTCCAGGAATGGGGACTGAGACAGCTGCTCCCCAGACGCCCCTGTGTGCCTGGACGCGTAATTCACCTTAGTTTTTTCATTCTACGGTGGCCACAGATACGGGATCTAAAGAAGGATGATCGTGGTACGTCCCTGTTTGCTTTATTAACCTAACTGAGATGCACATCGCCAGAGCTCAGACAGAGAAGGTGTAGCAAGGTGCAGATGTTTATTTTTAACATGCTCAGGTTTCTTCTCACCACATCCAACAAAATTATCTCGCTTTTTTCATGAAAATAATGGGCTTGGAAATTTGTGGGAAAACCTGGGAAACTAAAAAATCTCTGATTAATCTTGGCAAAGTGATCGTGAGTTCCAAACGGTAAACAAAGGCGATTTTGTTTTTAGCACGTCACGAGTTGTCTGCCATCCCTGCTGTCTCTGCTCTATAACTCCAACTTTATTTAAATCCTGTGATAACAAATATCATCCTTTCTTGTAACTTAAGACACTAAATGAAAATGACTCTGGATAGCAAGGTTAATTTGCAACTGGTCCATTTTCTTTTAAAAATGTGGAGTTTTAAAGGAGAAATAAATAAATAGGTTTACATAAATACACAAATGTTAGTTGATACTAGTTTAGATACTATAAAATTTTTTGCTTAGAAAAGGAAAATATATTTTTTTTAGAGGAAAGATCCAAGCAATTCTTCTTTAAGGCGTCAAACTTAGCATGACCGATAATGGGACGATTTGACACTAGCTGCCTCCTGATATGATGCAATATGTAATTACCGATCAACAGAGAAATTCTTGTCTAAAAGAAATATTTACAAAAAAAAATATTTACATGGAATACAGTCAGGCCCTTAGAATTATCTCCCAACTTAAAGAAAATACAGATATCAGGGAAACAAGTCAAATGATGCCACAAGAAAACAACTGGACAAGCCCAGAATGAGGGACAATCTAACATACTGGCCCTGTCTCTTTAAAAAGTCAAAAAAAAAAAAAAAAAAAGGTGGGGAAGTGTGGAGAGGGGTCCCAAGAGACATGAGCAATGCAATTATTATGCACTGATTAGATGATCAGATCTAAAACTCGCCATAAAACACACTTTGGGGACATTTAAGAAAATTTGATTATGAGCTAGATGTTAGTTGATAATAGAAAATAATCATCAATTTTCTTACGCAGGATAATGGTGATGCTACAGGGGAGAATGTGCTGATCCTTAGGAGACGCAGGTGAAATATTTGGTACCTGTAAGCTGCTTTCCAATGGAACACACGACTCCACATATGCATAAACCACACACACGCCTACACACACACCAGTATACTTGAGACTGGAAGTCAAGTTGGAAAAACGTTAACAATTTTTTAGTCTAAGTTGTGACTATGTCGGTCTTCATTGTACTGACTTTTTCCAAGACTTTACAGGTTTTTATGATAAAATGTTAGAAAAGTTGCACAAAAAAATTAAATGTGCTTAATGCCACTGAATTCCACACTTAAAATAGTTAAAACGGTACATTTTATGTCATGTCTGTTTTACTGAAATCTTTAAAAAGTTGGGAAAAGTCTTATATAAAGAGTAATCCTGCCTTAACCACGGTCGGTGTTGTCCATAAACTAGAGGCTGTGTCAGATCTCTAATTATTCACTTAAGGTTTACTCAGATACGTAATCTTCGAGGAAGCACATTCCAAACAATTAAAGAGACTACCAGAGGGCTGCCCTGGAATTCCGACTTTTTCTTCCAAAGCAATGGTACAAACAGAGTCTAAAGGAAATTCTATCATTGGAAGATGCAGACATAGATATTTCAGCAAGAATTTGGTAGGAACTGTTGGTCCTAGTATATTTTGCTTTAACGGACAGTATATAGCTTTGGGGACCTCTTTCCCATTTTCAAGTATTCCTTGATAGATTCCACCTAACATTTAGTTTGGGGCAAAGAGAAGCTAAAATGAGTTAAGTCTCTGAAAATTAAATTTATCTGCAAAAGAATTCCAAGTGGATATTACAAAAATTATGTGAACCACAGTTCAGAGGATATGAGTAGATTCTAAAAGTATCCTGGGACATAACTGAGGTCCAGCAAGTCAGGGCCAATTTTTCCCTAAAGACGTTCAGGCTGAAGCCATAATTATAGGCCACTTTTAGTTCTGTTCGGAGCTCTTCCACACACAAAGCTGCGGGACACCGTAATTCTTACTCACGGTGACTGAAAATGAAAGCCTGGCTGAGTACAAAGGGTTGTGTTCTGCCAAGCTCGATGCACGGAGGAAGTGGCCAGGGTGGGTACAGGATGGCCCAAATTCCCCAGCCCTCGCTGTGGATGGCCAGGGTGCTCAAAGCTCTGAAAAAAAACAATCCCAAATTAGGTCTTGTCAAGTGAGACACACATCTGCAAAGGAAATATATGACCTGACAGAAACTAGGCTATGGATACGAGACCAAACTTGACATCTTTGCAAGACAAAAATCCTAACTAGAATAATGTATTGACAACACCAACAAAAAAAAACAGTGGCCGCTGATCTCTGTCTGGTCCTGGATTTCTGGCTGTGCACGTGTGTGTCTGTGTGTGACTTTGATGAAGCCGACTCATGCCTCTAGGATGCTTCACTTCCTACCGGTTCGTGGACCAAACTGCAGAGTGAGGTGCCAGGGGGTCGTGGCCAGCCTCCTCCAACCGGTAAGCTGTTTCACCCAAAGCATCTCCCCTCTTTCAAATTCAGCAAATGTTATTATCCGCGGGAAGAGAACAAACTGACGTTCTAATGGTTAGTCGCCACACTGAATTTAGAAAAGCGTTAATTAATAACTTTAAAAATAGGCGAGATTTTATGCATCATTTGCAGAAGTGCTGTGTTCATTGGCTGCTTTTTATCTCTTTCAAGCTTGAGAAACTGCCAATATGCTACCCAGAATGCTTCGTAAGAATGCACTTAAGCACAGGATAAGTGCTTATAATTCTAACTTCAGGGGTTTGGGACGTTTAACGTTTTAATAAAACAGACAACGGGACTGCAAGGGAAATTTGACAATAATACCTTCCAAAGCTTTAGCACTGAAGGTCATTCTCTGGTCAAGGGAATGAATATTTCATGGAATCTCTAAAGAGAGACACAAAGAGAAAGTCTTCCTTTCCTCCTGATCATGCTACCTGAGGGATGAGTACAGCTCTGCAGGCAGACCTCAGACCTTTATTCGACAGATATGAGTGTTCTGCAGGTGAGCAGCGAATCAGGATGTCTAAGAACTGGTCCTTTCTCGTCACTGTTTCTCTTGTGGGCTTCGGCAAGTGATTTATTCTTTATTTTCTCCTCTCTCAAATGGTCAGAATAACGCTTGCTGTACCTGCCCCATGAAGTGTGCAGGAACGTGGTAAGCTATACCACGTTATCCACTTACAAACCATTCATAGTTATGTTGAAGAGAAGGCACTGAATCTTAAAAACAGAGTCAAGACGGAACCTGAACCGACAAGATGATCAAGTCCTCAGGCCCTTTCTCCCGCTGCATTTCATAACAGCAGGTCTGTTGACATTTGTATTTTCCACTGTAAAAATGCAAGACAGGATTCCCGTCACAGACTTAATGTTTCTCTCTATGCAGCGTAAAACAGCATGCCGAAAGGTGAGGAAATAGAATGAGCCTTGATGAACTCTTTAGTTTTAAAATGTTAGCTTCGGTTCTGAATCAAACTAAGTACGGAATTACATGCGCCAGAGGGATTTTTCCCTCTAGTGACAGCTGCCTAACTGTTATACACGATATTGTTAATAATTCTGGGTAGGTTAAAGACATAAAGTCAAAAGCAAAACGTTTGGGTTCTGTGATAAGTGAGAGACGGATAAAGAGCTTAGCCTGAGTGTAACAGAATCAATCTGTGAGCAGAACAGGTCCCAGGTGATGGGATGGGAGTTCCAGAGAAAGGGTGTGAAGGAATCCTAGAACCGGACAGAGATGAGAAAAAATGAGAGTGAGCTGGTCGGGGGCCAGCGCTTGGGCTGGCGGCCAAAGAGAAGAGGGAGGGGAAGATGCAGGACAGGCTGCTTTTGAGGCTCTGGGCGGACCAAGTCCCAAGAGGTCCAAGGGCCTCAGGAGGGTAACAGTTTTAGGCTCCACTTATCATTTAAAAGGAATGTAACCGAGAATGTATTTATCTCGTCTCTGAAGAATCTTCTTTCTCAGGCTGTTAAAGGAAAATGATACATCTGTGCTCATTCCCCATTTGTGACATTTATTTTAAATTCATAATCAGTTTTATGGCATTCCCACTATATATGCATTATTAGCATTTTAGGCACCGTGGAGACCACAAAATAAAAACCCTTCATCCCTGCCTCTAAGGGTGCGAGAACTGTGTGTAATTTACCTCAGATCGGTGGGCTTTGGAAGAAGTTTGCTTTTTCCACTAAAGTAGACTTCGAAATCCTCACTCTTCAGCCTGTGGGCGTAGTCGATGTATCCGGACACCTCCTGCCCGTGAGAATTCCTGTCGCGAATGAAGATCACGGACTGGCAGCACAGAGAAACAGAGAATGAGAGAGGGAAGGAATAAAAGTCACCGGAGTAAATTGTACATAACAATAAAAGCCAGAGTTACTGAGTTTTGCACATTCCAAGGGCTCTACGTTTCATCCTGGTAATGGCGCTATCAGGAGGTACTATTGTTTTCTCCTGACAGATGAAGACACTCATAAAAAGTCACGTGAGCATGCATGCCGTGTGCACTGACAGTGATTTTGTCTAGCAGTATCAACAAATAACTCTCAGAGTCCTTTCTAAGGCTGGACATTACTTTAAGTACTTGAAGTACAGTAATTTATTACTTTCCCTTCAATCCTTCTGTCTTTTCTGGCACAATTTTTAGTTTGCAGTAGGGTTCGTGCTCTTATGAGAATCTAACACTGCCGCTGTTCTGACGGCAGGTGGAGCTCGGGCGGTGACGCCAGCCACGGGGAGCGGCTGTAAATACAGACGAAGCCTGGCTTGCTGGCTTATCTGCCTCTCACCTCCTGCCTTGTGGCCAGGTTCCCAACGGGCCACAAACCGCTACCAGTCTACGGCCTGGGGGTCAGGGACTGCAGCTCACACAGATTTCAATCTTTATCCCTTTTCTTTTCACCCACATAACTCCATGCCAAATTGGGTATTGATTTCTCCATGATCTTAGCCCTTTCTTTTTTAGTTTTTGCAATACAATTTCTAGACAAAGAGACTTCTTGAGACTCTCACGCTGCAAACCAGTAACCAGCCCTGCTGGCCCTGCTCAGACAAGGGCTTGAGCTGTAACTGTCAATATTTCACACGCACGTCTAAAGGTGCATGGTGTCTTTCTGCCATCAAGGCTGCTCCTGGTGTCAAGCGAGTCAAAATGGGACAGAGAGGGGAAAAAAGGTCCAAAATAAGTCCTCTACTTTCAAAATGGAATTCTACTAACAGAAAGAGAAAAATTCCTCTGTGTGTGTGTGTCTGTCTCTCTAAACAACACATAGACCAGCCTTATTTTTCCAGCAGAATGCCAGATGATATTGTGACTGACCTTCCTGCTAAAAAAAAAATAAAGTAAAATAAAATTCTGGATAAAATCTAAAATAACTCATAAAATGCATTGATGCCTTGGCAAGGAAAAGGAACACTCAGAGTCCAAAAAATAAGTGAAAGCAGAACGCAGAGAGGAGAGCGGAACCTCACGGTGATCTTTGACCTGCAGACACTTGGCCAGCCTCAGGGAATCTGAGCGAGGATGTGGTGACCCTGTGGGGTGAGGGTGCAGGAGAAAAAACTCCAGCCTTTCAGATAGAGAGGCTAATATAGGACTGATGGCCTCAATTTAAATCTGGGAAATAAAAAAAAGAATGAAATAATAACTTCACTTGATCCAGAAAAAATAAGATTATGCCAGAATTGTGCATTATACATTCAGAGAAAAATTTTTCCAGTGAACAAAATATAGACATTCTTAGACCAAAAAAAAAAAAAAGAGAGATTTTTAACAACAGATTCTTGATCATAGAAATTATGCAGGACATATTTCAGGCAAAAAGATGTGATTCTAGCTAGAAAGGCAAAAACGAATAGTAGAATTATAATCAGAGAAAGTAGTAAATACAGAGGTAAACAGAAACAAATTGTTGACTGTATAAAACAATAAAATAACAGCTTCTCAAATAAAAAAAATCTTTGCAACAAACATGTTTCTTTGCAAGGAGTGATAAGAGTTAAGGTGTCGGAACGTCCTTGAATTTTTCAGAACAGCAGCATGACACACAGACCTGGGTTCACGTGCTCGCTCTGTCACCCACTTACTGTGTGACACTGGTAAGTTGGTCACACTTTTTTTAAGATTTAGTTTCCTCTGTCATAACACGGGTATAATAACACCTGGGTTGGTGCATGAATTAAATAATTAAATACAGCCGGGCGTGGTGGCTCACGCCTGTAATCCTAGCACTCTGGGAGGCTGAGGCGGGTGGATCGCTCAAGGTCAGGAGTTCGAGACCAGCCTGAGCAAGAGCGAGACCCCGTCTCTACTAAAAATAGAAAGAAATTAATTGCACAATTAAAAATATATAGAAAAAATGAGCCGGGCATGGTGGCCCATGCCTGTAGTCCCAGCTACTCGGGAGGCTGAGGCAGGAGGATCACTTGAGCCCAGGAGTTTGAGGTTGCTGTGAGCTTGGCTGGCACTCACTCTAGCCCGGGCAACAGAGTGAGACTCTGTCTCAAAAAAAAAAAAAAAAAAATACGTTTGCTAAGCACTTAGCAATACCTGGCACATGGTAAACACTAGATAAATAGTAGCCATTGCTTTTTAAAACTTTTACTATTATTGTTTCTATTGTATTTTTATTTTGGTGTGCAAAGAGTTTTATCAGTTCCTTAGAGATAAGGAAATGGAATAATTAGCAGAATGCCATTGCCTAGGTGATGATAGTTACGTTTAGATTGCAGAACATTGTTCAATTCCTTTGTAAATTTTAGCCATTCTGAGTTAAATCTTTGGATGCATTTTGAAATTTGCAACAATTTATTTATAACTATTAATAATATATACATACAAGACGGACCTGATTGATAATAAAGCTATGATTCTGGCCTCCAGAATGGGCAGAATAGGTCAAGAAGCCCCTTGAAGAATTAGGTTTATTTTGGCCCGAGTGTGACATATTTCTGTAACTGAAAGCTTTGTTATTCAGAGTCCTCTATGGATTTAAGAATAATTGAAAATGTTATAAATAATTGTTTAGGTTTGCCTAATAACTTTTGTCTTGTGTTAAATGACAGCTTTATTGAAGTGTAGTTTACCAATGTAAAATTCACCCCAAAGTTTAAGCACACAACTCACGGATTTTTGGTAAATTTATAGAGTTGCACAAACGCAGCTCAGTTTTAGAATATTTTCACCACCCCTAAGAGATCCCTCGTGACCCTTTGCAGTCAACCCTGTTCCCACCCTCAGCCCCTGGCAATCACTGACCTCCTTTCTGTCTCTATAGATGGCCTTCTCTGGATTTCTCATAGAAATGGAATCACACACCGTATGGTCTTTTTCATTCTAATAACATTTTTTTTATCACAGCTAATTTCCCCAAAGACGCATGAAAACTGTATTTTGTATAGTAAAGGAGTTTTTAAAATGATGATGTTATGTTTATAAAAGAAAAACTTCCAAAATACTCATGTCCTTTAATAAGGCTTCTAATCCTCTCTAGAGCAAGTCAAGGCGTCATCAACAACAGCCGTCAATGAACGAAATGACATTCATTTGAAGCTGTGAATACTCACCCACATTTACTAGCTACGTAAGGAGAAAACACTAATTTTTTTCCACCATTAAAAAACAAAACAAAACATAAAAAAAATGCAAGAGCAGGTAATGGAGAAATAGCGACATACATTTATTCCTGATTTTGAAGTGAGGACTCAGACACCCAGGAGTGTGTGGAATCTGAGATTTTTCTGAGACAGTCTGACCTCAAAAGGGAACCAACGTTAGCTGAAAAGACTTAACGGACTGTGTAGTTAGGTCCTCATGACCTCTCATGTTCAAGAAAAAGATGAATTAAAGCACAATGTAGCCCATTAATGTATCACTTGGATCTCTGGCTGCTTGTCTTTTCCCAGAGGTGGATTGAAATACAAATTGGTAAACTTGTTAAGAGTTGAGTACATGCGTTGCCTGATTTTTCTTGCCAAATGCTAATGAGGAGACATAAACCTGATACAGTGACATGGGACTTTACGGACAGCGAAGCCAAAGTCACTTCACTCGAATCCGCCGGCGGGTCCTGCTGCCTCCACATTCAGCACACGTGGTCTGGTCCTTGCGTAGCTCTCTAACCTTAATTCCAACTATTTTCCCTGGAACTCACTTTATTGCAACCATGCTTGCGTCTGGGCAAACGGTTTCTGCCTAGCTAGGGCCCTTCTTGTGCCTCAGTTTCTCTACCGAAAAACGGTCGTTCCCAGCCATTTGCAAGCTTGGTCTCTCACTTCATGTAGGTTTCCACTAACATTCTGCCCTTCCCGACGTCTTCCTTGACCTCTCACTAAAATGGCGCCCACGTTCCAGGTGCGGCCTCTTGGCCCGGTTTTATTTTTCTTCACAGCAGTTACACATATCTGGTATTTATTTTCTTATGTTTTGCTTCATTTTAAAATTGCCTTTCTCCCTCTCTGGATTGCAGGGGTCATGAAAGTAGGGAGTTTGTTTATTTTGCTCCATGTGCTATCAGAGACGTCCTGCAGAGCGCCTGGCACATAGTAGGTGCTCAGTAAGTATTTTCAGTGTGTGAGTTGATGATGCTTCCAAGGTGCATCTAGCAAAAGGCAGGGAATAGCAAGAGTGAGGTCGTGCTTCCCTCCTCGGTTTTCTACGCACCTGTCGCTAATCCACTCTGAAACCTCCAGCGGACTGTAACTCTCTTCTCAGGGCATTCGTAGTCCGTGGGTTTTAATTTTCCTGGAGACGTGCTCTCAGGAGTTCACTGTCTTCTTTTTTCCCCTTGATTCTTTTTAGGCTTCCAAAAGAATTAAATGTCATTTTGAGGAATTCTTTTTACCATCATCTTGGGAATTTCCCCCACTTCTCATCTGAGTTCCCATAACATTTTTTAATGCAGCCATGCACCACATAATGACATGTCTGTCAACGGGGGACGCATATAGCCAGTGGTCCCATGAAAGCGGGATGGAGCTGAAAGATTCTTATCACCAAGTGACGTCTCGATGATCCTGACCCTGTGTGGGCCTAGACTGATGTGTGTGCTTGTGTCTTAGCTCAATGTTTCTATAATAAAACAATGTTTAAAAAGTAAAAAAAAAAGGTGGAAATATAAAAATACTTATAGAATTATAAAGAAATAAAATATTTTATACAGCTGTTCAGTGTGTTTGTGTGTTGTTGTGTTATTATCAGAGAGTCAAAGAGTTTCAAAAATTTAATTATTTTATAAAGTAAAAACGTTAGAGTAATCCAAGGTTAATTTATTAGAGGAGGAAGGAAAAACACTTTTTCATACGATTTAGTACAGCCTAAGTCACAGTGTTGACAGAGTCTACAGCGGTATGTAGCAACGTCCCGGGGCTCCACACTCGTCCCCACGCACTGACTTCCTAGAGTAACTGCAGTCCTGCAAAATCCTTTCACAGGAAGTTTCCTATACACTTGTAACATTTTTTTATCTTTCGAACTGTATTTTTAGTATGCTTTTCCTATGTTGAGATAGGTTTAGATGCTTTTGAAGTTTGGCTGTCTGTTTTCCCAAGCCTCGTGTTGAATTGGTGTTGGAGGTGGAGGCTGGCGGAGGTGTTTGGGTCGCGGGGGCGGACCCCTCCTGAATGGCCTGGTGCCCGCTGTAACGCGTGAATTCTTGCTCTATTGGTTCACACGAGAGCTGACTGTTTAAAAGGATCTGAGTGCCCCCTCTCCTCTCTCTTGCTCCTCACGTGATCTCCTCCCTTCCACCTTCAGCCATGAGGGGACTCCCTCACCAGCAGCAGACGATGGGGCCACGCTTCCCGCACAGCCCCACAGGACCGTGAGCCAAACGAACTCTTCTTAAAAATCACTCAGCCTTGGCTGGGCTGCTGGCTCACACCTGTCATCCTAGCACGCTGGGAGGCTGAGGTGGGAGGATCGCTTGAGCTCAGGAGTTCGAGACCAGCTCGAGTAAGAGTGAGACCCTGTCTTTACCGAAAATAGAAAAATTAGCCGGGTGTCCTGGTGCATGCCTGTGGTCCCAGCTACTTGGGAGGCTGAGGCAGAAGGATCGCCTGAGCCCAGGAGTTTGAGGTTGCTGCGAGTGAGGCTGACGCCACGGCACTCTGGCCTGGACAACAGAGTGAGACTCTGTCTCAAAAAAACAAAACAAAACAAAACAAAAACAATATGCAGCCGCAAGTCTTCCTTTATAGCAACACAGACGAACTAAACTAAGACAGACCAATGCCACTGCATATTCACTGCCTAACGGCATTGACTACACTAACACGCTGCGCAGGTTTGCAGCCCAGGAGCGGGAGGCTCTCTACCTAGGTTCCTATACATACACTCCGTGATATTCACACGATGACAAAGCTGCCCAGCATCACATTTCTCAGGACATATCCCTGTCTTTAAGGAAGGCATGGCTATGTTTCTGTTTTTCTACTTACTCCCTTATATTGTGGTTTTGGATGTCCTTGCAGTCTGGAGAACATACCTTTTTACCTAACTTTGTATCCTTAATACGTCTCCTGGTTGCTGGTTAATGGTACATGTGTAGCCAGAACAGTCTGGGGATTGAGATACTTAAAGAAAGGCCAAGAAGATAATCTTCCTGGGAGCTATTTGCTTAATCACGCTTCACAGAAAGTGCCATCACACGACAGAAGAATAGTAGAACTAAAAGCTAACATTTGCTGAGTGTTTACCACGCTGACTTGTTCTCTTGCCAAGCCCTCCTGCATTAGACTGGTAAACACAAGGGTTCAGGAAGGGGCTTGGGGGAAGAGGAGCCAAGCAGACCCCGCAGTCTGTCTGGAGTGTCTTTGGTCACCTAGGACAGCGTCTGGCCCAGGCTAAAGGGCGTCTTTCATGTGGGTTAGCTCCACAGTGGGTCTAATTTGCGTATTGGGACAAAAGCTTCATTTTGAAAGAGGGTATCTGCTCATGCAGGTTGTTGGCTTACGGTCCTGTTGGGGAAGGTTGTTACCACACAGGTTTTAGTTATCTCGGATTCCAGTTCTGGGTCAAATATACAGTCTTAATACCATCTGAGATAGAACCTAAATTACTGAAAGTAGTTTTTAAAATTTTCAATTATTTATTTGGTCTGTGAAAATATTTTGGAAAGACCTTGTTGTGACAGGAATTGCTGAGCCTGTGTGGACCTAGCTGCTCCTCCAGGCAGCGGGACAGCGCAGTCAGGCAGCGTGTGGGCACACCAGATGAGGAATTAGGAAGTGATATCTGCACAGGAATCTTCGTACGGTCACTCTGAACATTGGGATCTTCAAGACCGGTGCTCTAAATGTTGTGATTTCCTCCTAGACCGGAGGATTCTGTGGCCTTACGGCCAGTGAGATCACAGAGTCCGGGCTAATGGAAAAGCAAGGACTTTAATTAGGAGGCTCACCTTGGTCAAAGATGACGCACTGATCCCTTACCTGTGACACGGTGATGTGAGTGCTAGTTAGCGGTTCAGTTATTCGACAAATAAGGTGTTTATTGTCACCACGTACTAAGCACACGGGTGAACCAGACACCGTTTCAGCCCTCAGTATTCTTACATTCTAGTAGATAATTGCATGTTTATCCTTATTGAAAACATCTGGTTGTTGTGAGTGGCGGTTTGGTATAGCAGAGTGAGTCTGCATGGCCGGGAGTGAAAATCTCTACTCCCACTTCCGCCCTTAGCTAGATAGGTGACCAGAGATAAATCACTTCAGTTCTTTGTGACTAAACTGCCTCATCCTTAAAAAAAAAAAAAACACAATTGAGAAGATATTTGGATGGTTCTTCTAAAATTCTAAGAGGCAAAGCCAATTATTTGGAGGCTATTCTAGTGTGGTGTTTTCCAAAAATCCTAGAATAATTTGTGTGCTTAAAAAATATTAAATAAAAATAAGATCATCTTAATCCTCTCCTTCCTTTGCTCATAAGTCCAGGAAGATCTTTAAACAACTCAAAACTCTTATGTATCATGCTAGGGGAAGAAAATCCAAAACAAACCCTGAGCATAAGCATCAGATAAAAAGAACTGCTTTGAGTCCTGAAGTCTCTGAAATCTGAAACATGCGGGATGTGGTTTAAGGGGCAATGTGCAAATAAAAAATCGTGATCTCAAGATAAAAAAAAATAATAAGTGTGCATTTATCTTTGTTATCTGCCCATATAAAATACTTTTGTTCTTAACTATGATAATTAAGCCAAAACAAACCAGCAGCATTTACCTTTAAGACAAAACACCAACCTGTCTACTTTCATTGATATCAGTTTAAAATACCAAGTCACCCAAGTCCTCTCTGCCTGGATGATTTGTTTACCATTTCAGTCATGTTTATCAACATGGTAAACATTTTTTAGAGAAGCAGCCACCGAAGTAGTTAATGCTATACTTTATTAATTAATGAAGATTAAACATAACGTATACCGTCTAGTTCAAGTTACATATTTCGGTTACGGATAATATTAATTTGAACGTGGATCACTCAAATCTAAAATGTCAAATTCATAAATTTTGGCCCCATTTATGTTCAGTAGATACTGCAAAATCTGTTTTGAATAATCACAGGCTTATTGAGCAAAGTAGAATATTGTTAAAAATACATGGTCAAGAAATATCATTACTATTAAGCTCACAAAAGTTAAAGTGTAATACTCTCTTCCAGTTATACATATTTCACATTTATACTCCTTTAATACTAGGATTTAGAAAAGCAAGTCAAAAATAAAAGAAATGGGTGATTTTTTTAAGAACTAGGAATTTTTAAAATCGGATATCTCTAAATGGTGACAATTATTGTAAATTTATTGAACAATAAATATTTTGGGACATCAGAAGATTAAAAATCCATTTATAGTGTGTGCTCGTTGTTCTGACACATGTTTTCTACAGAGGCCTTATTTGGAAAGAGCTCCGGTAGCCGGGCGATGGCCTAGTTCTGCTCCGAATGGCATAGTAGGGTTCCGACACGCGGAATTATTTGGAACACTGTTAACGAAGACCAGTTCCTGACGACCCATCCTGACAACGATTTGTGTTCTCTCTCTCACACACGACAGTGACTACGTCGGGAGTGATCAGAAATGAAGTATTACGTTTTTAAACAGTTAACGTGGAGAAATGGGAAATCATTAGAAGCCAAGATGGTATAACCCCAGTGGATAGTACCAGCGGTGTATATTTGGGAGAGTCATGATATGGCTCTAAAGTATCCTGATAACATGAATGCACATAAACACCATATGCTAATAGCAGTCAAAATCTATCATAGGTGACTTACCTGGAAGTTCAAATGCGGTTTCTGGGCCTCACTGCCAGAGATTCTGATTTACAGGAATGATCATGGGCCTGGAGTCTGCATTTTAACAAGCGCTCCTGGATTCCTAATACCAGAATTTCTACCCTCCCACTTTGAGAAACGCTTTCATAGAGTGTATACAACAGCGGCTCACGGGGCTGGCGAGTCTGAGAAGCTTAAGAAAAATACAGACACCTCCCCACGTGGCTACTGCACAGGGTGAAGTCCAGACATGCACAGATTCAAAAAATTCTACAGGTAATTCTGATTTTCAGGTGGGCTAAGACACACTGGTAAACAGAATTAACTTCCATTTGCTGCTGATTATTACGTGGTTTTAACTCATGAATCTATTTCACGTCAGAGAGAGTAGAATTCTTGATATGTAGAATGAAACTGATAAATCATACAGAATGTCCATCCCCATTAACGTGTTTTAAAAGCTGTTAATATTTTAATTATCCTCAGCTTCTTATGCAACACATCCTCCCCCATTTTTCTTCAGCAAGTGGCCAGACCATCGGCCCAGTTTGGGAAGAGGCTTTCCAGGTTGTGGTCATGAGCAGGGGCTGGAGAGTGAGCGGCCTTTGGCCAACGCACCTGCATCCGAGTTGGGCCACCCAGTTATTTACTGCTCTGGCTGTGTGCAAGGAAAGAGGGTCTCCAGAGTGTCCTCTGGATTTCTTTTGTAAAAACAATAAAAAAGACAACATAGGGGAAATGCTGTAGTGTCTCCTCCATCAACATGCAGTGTGACTGTTGGCCCTGAGTTTCCAGTATCCGATGGAGCAAACAGGGAGGCAGGTGAGGGGCCAGGCTGCGGCCCTGAGGCAGGAACAGAAGGGCCCTGGGACCATCTTGCCAACAGGAACTGCGTCCTAAGCCTCCTGCTCTCTCCAGGCTCAGTGCCTGTCCCCAGGAGCCCTAGGGCCTGGGTTTAGGTGGGGGGAGGGGAGGAGGTGTTAAGTAGGTCCAGGTGGAATTCCTTAAGACAAGCTGGCCTTTCTCCAGCTTCAGATCTTGCTCATACGCCTTCTACAGCTGCGTTGCCGCTTAAGCCGCAGCTGATATGTGCTCTCCTGTCCAAGAATGGTTGGGACTATTCCTGAAACTTTGAGTGATTTTAAGGACCATCGGAAAGATGCATGCACTTTGCTAATGGGAAAAAAAGGAGACTAAAACAAAAGATTTCAATACACTAGAGTCTCTAAACCATAACTTTAGAGACAGCACCCACCGTGAGGCCTCCTGTTTCTCACGGAAGATTCCTGTACCATTGACAGATTGGGCTGCACCATATTCCAGAAAAAGGACGTCGTTTTAGAGGGTTAGAATCTAGTTTTCAGGCTAACTCTGTCCCTATCTCATGTGGCTCTTGCGTATGCCATGCTATATCTTTGGGTTAAATATTTCTCTGTGCTTATGGTCTCTCACAGATCTTATCCAGTACAAAAATATTACGGTAAGAGAACTGAATCTTAGGTCTTTGAAGATGAACCCATAATATAAGGTTAGTTTTCCTTTATTTCTCCTATGACGAAAAAGAATTAAGTACTGGATATTTTAAATATTGAGTAGGCTCCTTAAAGGTGTTAACATTGTCTTTAAATATATTTGAAATAATTAATTCCGTAACAGGGTGAATGTTATATATACATATATGTTCTCAATGATTCACTACTCACTTAAGTCACATTTTCTGAATTATTTAGAAAATATTTCAAACTCAAATTCATGGGATAATAATAATAATAAGACCTTAGTTGTCAATTCCAAGAAGCCTGGTTCTGCAAAACGTTCAAATGTCAGCTGAAGGCTTTTTCAGGTTACGTGAATGCACCTGCCCGTGCAGACCGACAAGGCGTTTTCCTTGGCAAGTGCGTGATTTAGGAATAAACAAGAAGCTGGATCCTGAGAAACTGGAATAACAAAGCTCAGTGCCTTGTAGCCTCTGTGCAAAGGCTCGCATGCCGTCTCCACCAGACTTCTGCAAAATCAATTTCAGCTCGTCCAGGAGCTCCGGACACAAGGCGAGGGCTGCACACAGAGGCCTTTTCACACGCGGCCGGCCGTCAGTGGCTCCTTTCTGTTAGCTCTCCTGGCATCCGGCAGGCCCTCGGGAGGGCCCTCGGTAAACTCGGGTCAGGTGTGCGTGCCCGTGTGTGCGCTCAGCCAGTGGACGGCCACCCCTGCACCCCCGCCGGACACTCTCCCTGGTGAACAATCCGGCTCTGTGCGTGTCCCGCAGGTGTCTGGCCGTCAGGTGGCCTCTGTTTATTATTCGTGTGCTGGGCGCGGGGAGGCCCGGCCTGCAGATGGGTCAAGGAAATGAAAACAGAGCCTGTGCAGCAGGAACCTTTAGGGTCTGGGGCTTTGCTGGCAAGTGCTGGCCCGGTTCCTCGTTAGGTGCTACTTTAAAATTGCTGCTTGCTTGACTTGGAGGGGACTTCACAGGGAGGCCGGGGGAGGTCCGCAGGGCCCGCGGGAAGCAGGTGTGCTGTTTTCATGTTCTCTCCTGCCAGCGGGACAGATCTTCTGCTCGGTTCCCAGGCATTTCTCTCCTTTAGAAGCTTGTTTGTATAATTTGTTTTCCAAAAGTGAAGGAGGGGAGGGGTCGCTGTCAAAGGAGTTAGGAATTGTTTGCGTGATTGCGAACTGTTTCGTTTTTCAAATCTATTAATCGTGGCTGAATAAAAAGAAACAGACACCTTTTAAAATTTCAAGCCTTTTTCTCCTCTACTTATATTTTCAGTGACCCAAGAGCAAGAACGGAGCTTTCTTATTGAGATTATTCTCCGATGAGTTTCCAAATACCAATGAATCAGCCACAGGATAGACACTGGATTACTTAGTAGAGGCTCACTCACAGTAAAGTGTATTTTAGTTTTATATTTTTGGTGTATATTTCAAAATAACTAAAAGAGTGGAATTTGAATATTCCTGATACAAAGAAATGATAAATGTTTGAGGTGATGGATATTCTAATTACCCGGCAAGCTTAATATCTTAATTACAATATTCAAAACCATTTCTGCTGAAGGAATTGCTAAGCTAGAGGAGTAACTTGGCGTACAATTGTTTTGTGAGCATCTTTGCCGTCTCTCCCGACAATATCGCTCTAATAACGTTCCGGACCCTTTCATGACACTGAAAGGAATCTGGCGAAGTTAAAAGTGGTTCAGCATCATTAGCCTGGGAATCCTGTAGCTGGTTCTCGGTGCCCGCGACTTTCCCTCTGCATAATCACCCACGTCATTCAAAGCAACGGCGTGTACCATTTGAGAGATCGCTACTTATCACATTCTTAAAACCTGTGATCAGTCATGAATCACATTTGTCCACTTACGTCCACAGCCACGGCTGTGTCCCGTGCCACGTGGCAGGTGAGCAGCGTCACAGGCACAGAGGACAACTCTGCCCTTCCAGCCCCGTCTGCCCAGCCGCCACGCTGCTCCGCTGCAGCCAGAGGGTCCTTTGGGAGCATCAGTCGGTTTGCATCACTCGTCTGCTTTAAACTGCTGCGATGCCCTCGCAGGACTTCACAGCCCACCCGGCTCCCCTCCCTCGTGCCTTCTCCCGCCGCTGCCCCGGCCACACCGGCCTTCTCCACGCTGAGCATCCGCCCAGCCACTGCGTCACAGACGGCAGTGGTGCATCTGTCTGCTCTCACTCCTCATCTGCTCTGGTCTCAGTCGTCCCCGGCTTTTGTCTCATCTCTGTTATATTTTCCCAGCAGCCAACAACTCCTAAGGGCATTTTCTCTCTTGTATCCCCTGTGTCTGGCACAGTCCTTCATCTAGCTGAAGTTCAGTATCTGTTGAATGAGTGCGTGAGGACCTGGTCTTCCGTCTAATTAGAAAGACAGACACAAGAATGAATTACGATACTGTCACCATGAACACTGGTAGTGTCGGGGCACAAGATGCTATACAAATCGCAAACCTGTCCACGTTTCGTAAAATGTAAATTTACCAATTGTAAATCCACAGGATATCGAAGGCGTGTTTACAAATCAAGGAGAGCAACATTTGTTTCAAGATTTCCTATTTCATTAATATTTCTTTTGGCTGCTATAATATAGCCATTTCCATCTATAATTCTCTTACCAATTCTCAGACTCTCTGGAGACCAGAGTAAAAAATAACAAACAAAAATGAAGAAGAAACAAAGGAAGGAAGGGAGGGAGGGAAGGAGAGAGGGGGAGAGAGAAAGAGAGAGAGAGAGAGAAATGGAAGAAGGTAAGAAAGAGAAAGAGAAAGGAAGAAAGAAACTCTTGGTTTCTTTCAAGAATATTCGTCTGGTTCTCAAGAACTCTGGCTGGAAGTTTGGAGTTCATCTTCTGAAAAGTGCCCCTGAGGCTTTGACTAACCCCGAGAATGGAGCCTTTTAAAAAGATTTCTGAGAGGGCGGGAGCAAGCTGTTGACAACATCGCAATGTTTGTTTTTGTCAGTTTTAGGTTGGGACTCTCACAGCACTTACTGAAGCAGAAAGCTTTTTTGGACTTTATGGACTGGGATGTTTCCCGTGGATCTTTTCAGTTGAGGGAGGTAGAAAACAAATTATTAAAGTCAGTGCTCACAGAGATCATTACTGTAGCCTAAATATGAACAGTTCTATTGCAGCCCTACTTACTATTCATAAATTATATAATTTTTTCCTCCACTTTATCAGTTGATTAATTTTTCCCCTTTTGCTTTTCTAGAAATCAAGAAATGCGAATCATTAATGGTACCTGCTGTCGTGAAGCATTCAGTCTAATGGAATTAAACCAATTTTTATTTTATTAAACATATATCCATGTAAACAGATATCAAATTAGAAGCTGTGATAAGATCTGTGACGAAAGATTGCATGGTGACATCAGGCACAATGCCAAGGGAATCTAATTTGTATTTTGGAGCGTAGAGGACCATGTCAAGGCAGTTAGATTTATAATGCAATTTTAATGCATTTATTATTAATATCATAAAACCAATTAATTCTAGCTTATTCGTGTATCAATATTCTCAAAACATAAAATGTGAACTTTTCATATCAAATATATTATCATTTATCAGTCCTTACATTAATATACTGTGCATTATACTCTTAATATATAGAGACCTCTTCAATTAGCTACGTTTAACCCAATAGAAAAAAATGGACCAGCAAAGAAGATTTTAAATGAATATTTGCATGGAAAAGATTTTTTGGGGTGTGCTCCAGGAATCAGCCCTTGTGGAGTGTGAGGGAGGAGGACTAGGCAGAGGGAGAAGTTTAGCTCTAAGACAACAGATGCCTCAAGGAATCCTCTGGAGCTGGGATGGTCTTCAGAGAGGTCCTAATGCAGGCAAAGATGATGGACCTTTTTATCCTTTCTCCCAACATTTACCAGCCACTGGACACAGGCTGCCCCCAGGCAGAGCCTAACCTGCAACAAAGTGGCTTCTCTTAGCTGAAAGAAATTCCTGAGGAGGGACTCAGCTGCTGTTCGTTGGGGGCCTGAACGGTTCCGACCTGAAGGGGAATCGCACCGCTATGCTGATGGCTTCCAGCTGAGAATTACACACTGCTACCTGGACAGGGTCAGCCAGGCAGGGCGCCACTGCCTGTCACTGTGAGGAATCATGGTCCCTGGATCCAGGTCCTAATGCCTCAGCCACAAACCAGGGGCAAGATGCCACCGTATCGTCTGTTGGCTGCAGGACCACGCAGCCTCAGCCTCAGCCCTGACATGCACCAATACAGATGTCACCTGCTACTTCCACATGTCCATGAAGGCACTGGGACCTCTGCTAAGCTGCCACAAAAAAGCCAAACGCCTCCTTGATAGTGCTTGCCAGCAGACACAACCAAACTCAGCGGAAGGGCTGCCTCCACCCTAGGCTGTTCATCTCTGCCGTCCAAATCTCACACTCTGTGTCTCCTCTGAAGACACTAGCGGGGTCCCACACAAAACCCAGGTGGCAGAGGAGTTTGGGAAATGCAGACTCCACTCTCTGGCATGCACCAGGGTATACTGCAAAGGAGCTGGAACAGTTCAGTGGAAGAGTAAATTTAGCCTTCGGCACATCAGATTTTTAATTTTGCAAATTGCTATTCCTAACTTTGTTTTATAGATGCAATATCTTCTCCACTTTAAGTATATTACATTTCAATTTTAAAGTTTTTTTTTTCGTTTTTGCTACTAATTCTTTTTGGTTCCTCAATCTTCTGTTTGTTAAGCTTGGTGCTTCTCTTTGGCTATTGGTTTGCACCAAATGTTTGAAAAGTTTGGTTTATTTGTTCAAATTTGTACTCGACGGCTGAAGTTTGCCTTTGTTGAATGTAGGGTCTGACCACAATGGCCAACCTCTTGTGACAGGGGTGTGTGTGTGTGTGTGTGTGTGTGTGTGTGTATGTATATGTATATGTGTGTGTGTGTCAGTGTGTGTATGTGTATGTGTGTATATTTGTGTGTATATGTGTGTGTGTCAGTGTGTGTGTATATGTATATGTGTGTGTATGTGTGTGTGTATGTATGTGTGTGTGTATGTGTGTGTGTATGTATGTGTGTGTGTGTGTGTGTAGAATGAATATCAACTGGAGTATATTTTAGGTGGTCTGTGTTTTGGGTTTTACATCCCTTTGGGTCCTGCCTTGACACCTGGGTCAGAATTTTCAGTGCAGGCTTTATTCTGGGAGCAAATCTTATTCCTTAATTAATTTTTCATCCTTGATGGTTCTAGTGGAGATAAGGGCTTATAAGGGCTTCACTGGGCTTATTTTCCTACTGCCAATATTCCCTTGGAAGTTCCTCTCAGCTAAACTGTTTAATTTGTTTAAAAAAGGAAACGAAGATTTTTTTAACCTTTATTTTAAATTAATAGCTGAAAGCAAGTAAAAATAACTAATTTTGCTAAATGCTCCAAGGAAGTGTTTTACATCACGTATTCAAAATACAAATTAGTCAGAGGCATTAAAATTATTCCCAAATTACGAGAGTGTTAGAGAAAAGAGTCACGAACACAGAACTCACTGGGGAGCTGGTTTCTTGCATATTTTTCTGTGGAATGTATGCTCTGTCCCAAGTATCCCCCTGTCATCGGAACCATCTAAAGGCTTCAAGATACGCTGTAAACAGGCCATTCTGAACGTGACCCTGATGTAGCACTATAGAAAGGGATACAGCCAGCAGAGAAGGCGGGGACAGCTTCCGGAGGTTCGTGACAGCCAGGTAAGGGGACCTGCTCTGTGTCTAGCAAGTGAGGGAGTCACGGACGTTTATTAGAGAACGTGGAAACAGAGTTGGGAAAGTTGTGCTAACGGTCAGTATTCGGGACAGACTGAAGGAAGGGGCCCTGGGTGCTGTCTCTTGGGAGGCCTTCGCGCTGAGAAGCATTTGCATCAAATAGTCAAGAGGTGACAAGGGCCTGCACGAGGGCGGTGGCAATTATGACTCATTTCAAACATGTGCTAGAGGGAATCATCCTGGTTGCGTAGAGGTCCTTCTCTCCTTCTCTTTCTCTTTCATAAAATGTACAGGGTCTCTAAGCAGTTAAAATTATGAAACGTTACCATAGAACACTTGTGTGGTTTATTCTGCGGACAATTTTACTTCCTCAAAAGTTTCACCTATTGTCCCCTAGACTGAAACAATGCGACTCTCCCGTTTCCACCCAAAGGATTTAGCTATGAAACACTATCAACAAATTCATGAGTGATGCCTTCCCGTATAATTACAGGGTGTGCCATGGTACAGATGTCTCCACACAAGGCAGGGGCAGCCTGCAATTAGCCAGAAGAATTCTGCAGCAAATGTGGTTAGGTGGAAAAGGTTTATTCTAAATTTGACAGCTCCGGCTATAAATAGTTTGTTGGCCTTTTCTTTTCTTTTCTTTTTTTTTGGTCTTTGTCAAGGACAACTTTGCTTGAACTGAGCACTTTTTGCAAAATAATATTGCAGCTATGGATGCCATATGTAGAAGCTGTTTCTGCTTTGGATTGTTTTTCTACTCACTCAAATGGTCTGAACAACCCATTATGAAAATGTCTCTGCATTTTTCCTGCATCTGGAAGGTATGCCTGTAAATTTATAATGCTTATGTGAGGCATCGGTCGATGGCCAATCCATCTGACGGTAAATCATGCACTATCTGTTGTGACCACATTAAGACTGAACCACACATAAAAAGGGAGAATGGGCTCTAACCTGTGATTGTGGCTTTTGGAATCAAGACCCGCACAAGTGTTTAGTCTTAAACGTGTCACATGTAAAAGAGGCTTGATAAGTCACGTTAGTTAACGTGTAACATGTGCAGGACACGGAGTGGCAGGTTAGCGGTTCTGAAACGCCTGTTTTATGGAAAGACAGAAAAGACAGCTGTATGCTCAATGCTGACCATGTAGCACATACTGAAATCAAAGGCCACTGTTTCACAAAATCCAATACTTTCCCTGCAGGTCGAACTTAAGAATGTATTTTAGGGCATTTCGGAGCATATATTTTAATTCACAATTAAGTGCAACATTTCTTTGTGAAACTATGGTGCTAATCGGTAGGAAAATAACTTAATGTGCAGACTGACGTCACATCATCAGGCTCAGTATTTCCGGTTAAAGAGATGCTTCGGCCCTTTTGCGTGAAAATCCTCTCACAAAGGTCCTCCCTGTTAGCAGCATCGAATGGTGCCAAATTCCTTCTTTAAATAGATTTCTGATTGGTGACCCAAAGCACTCTGAACAAATATAGTTCTGTCCTTATGGTCAACATATATTCAACAGCTTAAAATTTTTTTAACAGTCAAATTGGTTAGTGTAACTCAATATTTCAGCATCAAAATGAAAAACTCAAAAGGCAATGTTATGAACTTTTGAATAGTCACATGGGCAATAACACAGGCACTTTGTCTGTGACATCCGCACAGAGTGACTTTCAGAATTTTAGCGATAAGGTGATGTGACCAATGGTGTCTCCTCGCATCCTCCCAGCCCCGCCCTTTACTTATGATGCCCTTGGAAACGGGTGTGTTTTTAACCACACGCCACATCATCAACAAGCTGAGCTTCCACAGCAGGTAAGTTTGAGATGCCTGAAAGATGTCACTAGTTGGAGGAATTTACAGTAAACTACTGAGAACTTTTATTTGTATGAATGCTTTTTATCCTGTTTGTTCAATGGGAAAGCCCTTATTTAAACCAATTAGTGCAAAAGAACAGCATCTTTTCAATATACTGTGCCGTGATCTAGGGTGGACAGGTGCCAGGAGTCTTTATAAAAGGCTGATTTTGAAGAATTTATTTTCCTTGCTAAAGCCTGTTTATTAAAAACTGACACATTTTACAAATTGTATTTGAGTGGTTGACTTTTCTAAAGGATGTTAAATAAATACCCTGTGAGCACATTAGACCTTCCCTCCACCGTCGTAGAGGCTCTCAGATTCACTCCACTCTTTCTGCCATAAGAAAGAGTCTTTGACACACGAAACCTCAGTATTTAGAACCAACATCATAGCAGCTAACAAGGGAAGCATGCTAAAAGCATGTTTTATAGAACACATAATTCCATTGTTCATTTAAAATGAAATATAACAGAATGAGAATAAGAAGTAAAAATTAAACAATAAGATAATCATATATGTCACAACTCAAAGGACTCAACCACTTCTAAAAACAGGTATTTTGAGGAAAGCCAGGGCTCAAAACGGATAGGCTTAATCATCCTAAACCTCTGCCTTATTGCATTCAAAATAAATTTAAAATTAGCCTTTCACTCCCTCTTTCCACCCTGCAATTCCTGCATCTAGTTGTTTCTTTTGTAAACTAGGTCAGGTATTTGAGATAAAAATGGTTTCAAATATTTTAATTAAAACTATGAATACAACAGTTATATTTAGACACTTTTTAGACGAATGCATTCTGAAGGTTTCAATCACATTTTGGAAAATGGACTGTTTTGTTCTTTATGCTAATTTGTGACTTCCTGCCTCAACAAAAAAATGGCTTTATGGAGACAAAAGAACATGTTTGTCTGACATCAAAAAGTGCTTGCAAAACACGGTTGTGCTGAATTAGTTGAAAATGTTTCAAAAACAAAAGGATTGTATTTCTACTGCAGTTTACAGGAGGATGAGTGTGAGAAATCAGAATGCTTCGGGGGAAAAAACCGATTTGAGACTTTGCTGAACCCTTCCTTCTGAAAGCTAGTGGCACCTCTTTTTGACGGGGTTGGCCTATTCCAACTCCACCAACGGCCAGTTTTGCTCTCCTGTGCCCTTTGTCTTACTTGATGCCGTAACTGCACAGAACTTGAGAAGAATCTGCAAACAATTCACAGGCCATCAAGTGAAACGCGACTGACTCACCATCGCGACGTCCTCTGCTGACCGTTGGTCCGAAGACGAAAAAGAGTCTGGTTTAATAGTTCGTAAAACTGATTTGGAACGAACACTTCAAAACGCAGCCTTTGCTCTCTCTGATGTAGGTGAAATCGATGAACAGCCTCGCAACCACCTCTGATCATTTTACTGGTAATAACCGGCAATGCACCTTTCCCTGTATTTGAATGTTACTTTTAGAATATTGCACTGAAGTTTTCAGGGTGAGAAGACAGAGATGTCCGTTCTGTCGACAAAGATCGATACATTATCATATCTGTGTCACTCCTACATCCTGTTCTGTAATGCTTTCTTTGTAGTGTGGATAACCCATTACAGGTAAAAAGTCATTAAAACCACAGTTTCAACACTTAGGTGCTCATTTAGCGTTACGAGAAAGTTTTTATTATTTATAGTAATTTAAAAAGTGTCAAGCGCTGTTTTGCTACATCGATACGTTGCATTGTGGGAAGTCAGCGCCTTCACGTGTCCATCACTGGAGCGCAGGTACCACCAGCATCCTCCCATCATCTATGCCCCACCCCCACCTCCCCTCCCCCGAGTGCCCCCGTCCGTCACTCCACACTCTGCTTCCCTGTGTTCACATTCTCAGCTCCCGCTTACAAGGGAGAACACGCAGCATTTGTCTTTCTGTGTCTCAGATGTTTCGCCTAAATTAATGGCCTCCAGTTCCATCCACCTTGCTACAAAAGACACGACTTCACTCATTGTTATGGCCGAATAGTAGTCCGTGGTGTATATATATGTATATACATTTTCTCTACCCAGTCCTCTATTTGATGGGCGCTTAGGTTGATTCCACATCTTTGCTATCGTGAAGAGTGTTGCAATAAACATCCAAGTGCAGCTATCTTTTTATATATGCTGCTTTTTTCCCTGTGGGTAGATACTCAGTATTGGGATGGTTGTACTGTACGGTAGCTCTACTTTTAGCTCTTTGAGAGATCTCAACACTGTTTTCCAGAGAGGTTGTACTAATTTACATTCCCACCACGGTGTATGAGAGTTCCCTTTTCTCTGCATCCTCCCCAGCATCTGTTATTTTTTTTTTTTTTGTCTTTTTAATAATAGCCATTCTGATCTGTGTAAATTGATACCTCATTCTGGTTTCAATTTGCATTTCTCTGATGATGAGTGATGTTGAACATTTTTTTTAACTTGCTTTTTGGCAATTTTTGTGTCTTCTTTTGAAAAACGTCTATTCTGTCTTTAACTCACTTTTTCATGGGGTTGTTTTTTGTGTTGTTGTTGAGTTGTTTGAGTACCTCACACATTCTGGATATTAGGTTCCTATTGAATATATAGTTTGCAGATATTTTCTTCCATTCTGCAGTTTATCTGTTAACTCTGCTGAATATTTCCTCTGCTGTGCAGAAGCTTGGTAGTTTAAGTCCCCTTGGTCTATTTGGCTTTTGTTGCCTGTGCTTTTGAGGTCTGAGTCATGAATTCTTTGCCTAGAATCCTAGATCAATGTCTGGAATAGTTTCCCCTAGGTTTTCTTCTATTATTTTTGTAGTTTCAGGTCTTACACTCTAGTCTTTAATTCACCTTGAGTTGATTATTTTATCTGGAAAGAGATGGGGGTCTAGCTTCATTCTTGCTGCTTCGGCTCCAGGTCAACCCGAGTGTGGGTGCAGCCCAGCACTTATCTCTCCAAGTGGCACCTGGGGCCTGTGACCAGAAGAGGCAGGGACTCTTCCAGGCAGGCAGTATGGCAGGAGGCTGTGGGAACGCTGTGAGCTCACGTCCCCAGTCTCAACAGCGGCGCAAGCAGGGCAGGTGCCTGCATGCTGACAGCAGGGACGCACGGGATGCTCAGTCTCCCCGCTCCCGTCTCAGGGCACTGTGGCATCTGTGTCTACAGACCCCCAATATCTAGGCTCTCAGAGTGGCACCCGGCTGACGCTGCTCCAGGCTCGGATGCCTGCGGGACTCCCTGTGGCTCCTTTTCTTGGGCAACGTCTCTCTGCAGTTCTCAGCAGCTCAAAGCCGGCATGGGCTGAGGTTTCTCCCACAGTCATGACGGAAAACCAACCGCATCGTATACGTTGACCGTTATTCAAAAACTGCATTTCAAATATATAAAAAACGAAACTGTATTTCAGCAGCCCTCCAGTCACTTGGCAACGGGCCGAGGAGGGCAGAGACGGGAGATGAAGAAAGTACTAGATGTTTATGTTCAGTCAACCACGCTTAATTTAAAGGCTCACCCATTCCAGTGAAAACCAAAGCTTTGAAAATCCAAGAACATATTGTCTCACCCTAAACCACTTTTAATAAACAAGGACTTTCCGGTGACCGCAGAAAATTGTGTCTCGGAGGCCGATGACGCGTCCTCCTGTCCTCTCTCTATAATGGCTTTTCTCTTCCTCCTGCTTCCCCTGGCCCCGCAACTCCCCATAGAAGCTGCCAGAATAAACCGTGCACTTAATAAGGTGAGCAAACAGAGGAAAGAGACTTTCCAAACAAATTTATCCACGATTCTAATAAGGTACTACCTACTAAGTACTCAAGATGTACTTAGTCAACGAGCTCATCACCAAACACACACACACACTCACACCCCCTAGAAAGAATTATACAAAACACATGTATGTATAGGTGCAATATATATGTCAATATGTTTAACTTAATCGTCTCAAAACAACCAGATGGGATGGGTACTACTTTTTAATCCTCAAGTGGAGATGAGGAAACTGGAGGAATGATCGGTAAAATTACTTACCCAAGTTATCTAATAGTTCAGTTGTTTATCAGTAAAATAAAGCTACAGGTATACTTTTGCCTGACTCTCAGCCTGTGAAGTTTTATTTTTTGGTGTTGATTGCTTCCTGACTGGCAGGCACCGTGCTCAGGGACTACAGTGCACATAGAGACACACAAAACCAAGTCCTTTGCCTCTGAAATCTTAATTCCCATCCGACACCTACTGAGTCAGAAACTCAGGAAGTGGGTCCCAGGCCTGTGCCTATTAGGAAGCAATCGTGTGACTTTGGTGGCCACTGAAGTTTGAGAACCAGCAGCCTAAGGAGACGGGGCTTCAAGGCAAATAACTTATCTCAGAGATGCGAGAGGCTTCCTGGAGGAAGTGACCCGTGACCTGTGTCAGTGAGGATCTATAATTTTTTTTTTAATTCAGGGAGAAGGCGTACCACTAACCAAAGCAGAGAGGGAAGAGCTCCATGTGTTCGGTCTTTCCAGAAAGTGAAGGTCAGAATTAGGGGGTGGCAACAGATAGACTGGAATTCGTCCACGTGTAGCCTCGAATATTTCAGGCCTTGTTTCGTATGGTGCAGGCTTAGGGGGCCTAACAACAGCAGGACCTACAACAGAAAGGGCCTGGGGTTGACATTTCTGCAAAACCTGGGTTCCCGCGGCCACAGTAACTGTTACCATGGTTCCCTCGAGTTTCCTCTGGGTGTTCCTAGGCAGCGTGGGGGAGAGACTTTGCCGTCCAGAAAGGGAACACGGATGAGAACGAGGGAATCGGAAGGAAGTGTCAGGCGCACGTACCTCTCAGATGCTCTGAAACCCAGCGGGGCTGGGACCAACTTAGTAAAAGGTCACCGGATTGCAGTGAAGGGAGAGAGGGAGAGGAGGAGAAGCGGTGGTTTTTACTAAGATTCAGGTTAATGTGTTCTAAATACAATACACAGAGACACAGCAACAGCAACAGAAGGGAAATTGAGATGAGCCACATTCATGTGCGCGGATAGTGCGTATTTACTACGTATATCCAGCGTGCAGCCTGCGAATTAGGACACTGAGCTGCTCTTGACAGTGGCAAACTCAAGGATCAGCACGCCTACCTCCACTTACCCCTTCCTGCATTTTGACAGCACTCCGTTATTTAGAAGTTTGGGGATATCATTTTCTAATCATTAAATTCATTTTATGGGGCCAATCTCTGAAATATTTCTCCGTCGTATTGATCAAGTGTATCAGAAGGACAAAGGTCTTTGCACAAACAGCATAAACACTTTGAACGGCGAAAGGCTACATTTAAAGTAAGTATTTTGCATTGATCACCGGGGAGTCTGGGCTCCAGAACGTGGCTGACTTCAGGAGCTGGTAGCACCGCAGCAACCAAAAAACACTTCTGAACTCTGGGGCCTCCGGTGGCTGAAGCACAGCTACAGATTTAGCATTCTTTCATTTTAAGCATTCCAAAATATTTCAGTGATTGTCTTGATAGGATTCCAGTAAAAAACAGCTGTCAAAATGTATCATATATTTGCAAACCTCCTACACAGCACAGTTACTATAATTGGTTGAGGTTTGTTTTTCTTTCATTTGACTTTAAAAAGGTCGTGGAAAGCATAATTTAGGTTTGGTCAAACTTTTATTAGTGTTCACAGAAGGACTATAGCCCATAATTAAACTTCAGTTTTTAAAGCATTTCATATTTGAAAAGTAAGAATGCATATAGGTGGCAATTTATTTTTATGGCTTCATTAATATGAGAGGCAAACCCTCTTGGTCTGTCGTATGGACACAGTATTGGAAATCACCACTTTTTATTCTATTGTATCTACTACATCAAATAGCCATAGTAATTTGGTCAGCAGTGTTTTCACTGGTTTTAATATTTCCTTCCCTACATCTTCCCACCTTAAACTATGACTTAATTATACTAACGTTATCTTTTTAAAATCATGGCATGAAAACAGCCTGGAGAACTACAGTTTTTTCTGCAGAAACTGTAGCCCTCTAGACAGAGGGTCTATTTTACTAGCCACACATTTATCACAAGTGTCTTAGAATTCAGGGTAGGTAACTGGTTTGCTGGTTAGATCAGAGCCAAAGACAATAGCAATTTCAAATCACAAAATTTCTAGAAAAATATATGGAGGTCCTTTTGGACACTAAAGAGAAAAAAAAACTTACAAGAATTTTTTTTTTCATTATTCTGTTCTTCTTGGCCCTGAATATTGAGTTTTATTGCCAAATTCAAGAAGGATACCTCAAAAAATATTATTTTACTGCACTGAATTACTTTAACTGTGTTTTGAAGCAAGGCACTTTCCTATATTGGTGAAACCAATTATAGACTCTTTCAATTTAAAAAAAAAAAAGAAGGTTACACTCTGTGGAAAACGTTAAGTTCAGTAATCACTGGGAAAAAAATATCCATTCATATGGTTTCAATAAACATCGTTAGAATTATTCCTCATAGATGACAACTTTAGCCTGCCCTCCTGCCCCCCATGTGGCCCAGCGATCCTCACTATCTACAGAACACTGGCATTTCATCGTCACACTTGATCACCGTCAAAAGGATGAGAATTGACTGTTGCATTGTTAAAACACACAAGTCTACACAAGAGCCCATAATTCCAAATTTTCACAATTTCTAGTAAATAAATGTTTGGGGTACTTAATGCACGAGCTCAGCAGAGAGTTGCCAGAGGTGATCAGAGTGTGGATCGAAATTCTGGCCACAAAAGTGGGCGGGAAACTGCGGATCCTACAGACGCTCTGCAAGAAGAATTAGACACCTGGAGGGTGAGAAAACACCTTAGCCCTGGGACAGCAGGGAATGGGACATCGCCGGTAAGGGCGGGAAAATGGATGTCATGTTTACACATCCGTGAAAGTATAACCACAGTCTCTTCAATAAATGGTGCTGGGGAATTGGATTCCCACATGCAGAGGAATGAAATTGAACCATTATTTTATACCATACAAAAAAAACAACTCGAAATGGGCTAACATCCTAGACCTGAAACCATGAAACTCCTAGAAGAAAAAACATAGAGGAAAAAGCTCCTTATTAGTCTTGGCAAGGATTTTTTTGGATATCACCGAAAAAGCTCAGGCTATAAAAGCAAACATAAATAAATGGGACTTCATCGAACTAAAAAGCTTGTGCCCAGCAAAGGAAACAATCAACAGAAAATCAAAAGGCTAACTGTGGATTGACAAAAAAAATTGCAAACCATATATCTGATATCTCAAATTTATTTTTTTGAGAAAAAAGTTTTCCAATTGTTTCATAAATGCCCTTTTTTGAGTTAGTTTCTTGCAATCAGGGCACACGCAAGGTGCCAACACTGCATTTGATGAATATGCCCTTCAAGATAATTCCTCCTCTTCCTTCAAAATCGTGACGAAATTGTCTAAGACCATACAAGTAGTAAGTGATAAACTCAGATTCGAACTTCAGTGTTTTGCATCTGTACGACGCGTGTTTCTCCGTACGCCAGGGTGAGAAGTTTGGGGGTGGTTCGTAAGATCGGCACCACCATGGTTAAACAGAGGACTTAGCTTGGCCTGAACGAAAAGTCAGAAATAAGCCCATGAGCGCTTCAACAGAGCTGAGGTCAAATAATCTATTGTTGTAGAAAGAGAAAGGGGAGATTCAGTTGCTGGAGGGTGGGGTAGGAAGGAAGGATGCCAAACCTCAGCATACTTTATTGAATTGTTGTAAATACTGTATCTGCACAGGTATAAGAAATCGTTTGATTTTCAAAGAGGGAAAACATTTAGTATGGCTCCCTCCAAAAAGGGGAAGTTTCTCTATGACCCTAAAATCAGCGTACAGAGTAGGGGAGGGCTAGCACTCTTTGGCGGGTGTGGCTTAGGTCATATGTGAAAACTGCAAACTGCACAGCCGTCCCTCAAGAAGCGATAAATGGTCAACCTGGACTAGGCGTAACAGAGAACAGACGTGACGGAGAGAAACCATCAGAAGGGAAATGCTAAAAAAAAATGAGAGTGTTTGGAGTGGAGATTTCAGAAGGATACAATTTGTTCCATTGACCTATTCTATGTGGTACCAAGAGGGTTTTTTGATACGGAGAGGTAGAAATTGTTACTGTAACACACCATTTTGTCTCTGATTTGTCAATTATGTGAGCTGTTTGAAGACGGAATCGGCCGTCTCCTCAGTAATTCTTAATTCTTTTGAAGTCACAGACCCTTTCCAGAAACTGATGAAGAAGAAATGGGCTTTAACTTAAATATCCCAAAATCGACACATAATTTCAGGGTGTTGTCTAATCCCTGAAGCTCACTTAGGTGCTCCTATGGAGTTTATGGCCCCAAGTTGAGAACTTGCAAGAGATCGAGAGTTCCCTGGTGCTAAAAGCGTTCAAGGAGAGGCTACAGAGGCCAGGCAGCTACCGTGGCATGACGGTGCACAGAGAATGGGAGCATGGGTTGATCAACTTCTGGGGATGGTTCTAAAATAATTGCGAAACGTTCCAAATTAACAAGGTATGTTTGTATATCCCCTGTCTTAATCACCTGTATAAGTACTTCCTTGTATCCTAAACAGTTTTAAAAGCCTGTGTTACCCTGAAGCATTCCATCCTCTCTGCCTTTCACTTACCGCCATGGTGTTAGTGTTGGCAAGAGCGCTTTGAACCTGGTGGCAACAATCTATATCCCGGGGGAAAAAGAAGAAAAAGAGATGCAGCCTAAGCCAGAGCCATCTGCTCCGCAAGACAATTTCTCCTACAAAACACCAATAACCTCAGATGGCATCAAATCGGCATATTTATTTTGTTGACTCAGTTGGTCCATAAATTGCAATTCGAATCACTTACTGGAATATTTCGATGTGTTAAAAATAATATTGAGGCAAACAAAGACTCATGCCTTTCTCACTTTATACAGCCATTTTGTTTGTAAATTTGCATCCAAGACAAACATGTTTTATTTGGATGGCAAGAAGTTTTTCAAAAATATTCTCCAAAATTCTCACAAGCCCAAGATTTGAAGGCTTTGTACAAACATATTTGCACTGATTTTTTTTTTTTCACTTTTAGTGTTCTGGTGGCTGTTTCTAGTTAATTTTAAATTATTTCTTATTTTGCAGTGTGGTCTAGGGCAAAGAATACTTGGTTAGAATTTGAAGTCCTCATGTCACTGCCAAAACTGATTAACTATATGACCCCAAAATACATCAACTACACATCATCCACCCAGCAGAAAATAAATATGGCGCATTATAGATGGAAGAGGCCTTGTCAAGTAAATTAGTAAATGCAATGAATAAATACATAAAATTAAATATTCATTATTTTACCATTGAATTTAAAATCATAATTGTTTATGATTGTTAAGGTAATGCACGGTAATTGAAGGAAATCTGAATACAAGAGAAGCATAAAGGAAAAAATCTTTCAGCTGGTAATTCTGCCATACTGAGATACTGCAATTGTTATAATACTTTCTGATCTTTTACACATTATAAATAAATACATCTCTCTGTGAGATAAACATTTAGTTAGAAGCACATTTATATAGGTTTGTATATAAGTTATCTTGATAGATTTATATAGATATGAATCTTAGTTCTGCAAATAAACATAGCCCTATGCCATTCCTCTTTGAAAACAGTCTTAAATGGATATAGACACCAGATGTAAACTCTGTTTTTAATGAGTTCTTCCTTTGGATATTTAATTTGTTCCAATTTTTTATTTTATGACTGTGACCGTGATGAAGACCTGTGTCCATAAATATTTAGAGACAGAATAGCTGGATCAAGATTGGGGACATTATGATTATGATTTTCCATGAAAATTAAAAAAACCTTATTTTTTTCCCTTTGAACTGCCTACATTGGCAACTATTGAGGATTGAATACAAGGTCACCTGGTCTGCTCTGCCCCTCCACCTGGTCTCCACCTTTGGAAAGCGCAGCTGCGCCTCACAGATCAGATTCACAGGTTTCGTTGGGCACGAGCTTTACCCGAATCCCCTCGTACAGCACGAATCAGGGCACCCTCTGAGCTACCACGGCAGATGCTATTTGTAATCGTGTTTCAGGCATGGCTCATCCTGCACTGTGTCTGCTTGTTTATGTGCCTGTATTCTCCTGAAACTGAAGACTGTTTCAATTCAGTTGTATTCCTCTTTGTATCTGCGCCGTGGACCCTGGACCCTCAAGTCGAGCAAAGTGCCTGGTACAGAGTAGAAACTTCATCAGTATGTACTGAATTGACATGAGTCACCAGAAGGGAATTCAACACAATGTCGTCAGTTGATTCAAGACTTTTAATTTTCCATGACGAAAGAAAATGGTTTTCTCTATGTTTTTTGTAATGGTTAAATATTGGACTTCCTTAGACAGATCAACATAGAATAGGCATGGTTAATAATATACTTATTTTCATGCTTCAAATATGCATCTCTCTTTAACGTTGCTGCCAGTTTCATGCTCCCATGTGTACAAAATGGACCGACTAGATAGTTTATAAAGTTCCAGTTAAAAAGCAAATGTGTTGTTAAGTATATCTAAATATAATATAGGATGGATTTGATTTTTCCTGTTTCCAGTGATTTTTTTCCTGGTGTTATTGAACAGTCTCTAACTCTTTGACATTAGGGTAAACCGCTTACACTGAAAATCTAAACAGATGCGAGCTACTATTAGTTGATGCCACGCTACTTTGAAGATGCATCAAGCAACTCCTTGGGAACACCTGTGAGATTCAGTGCTTTTCAAAGGCTGTGTTCAGAATTTTAGGTGTTATTAATGTTTGGTTACTGATGACTCATCCTTCCTGAAGAGGGGGGAAATGGCTGCCAATAACACTGATGGTCCTCTGAACCTCACTTATTAAAATGTTCTCACTTGCAAAACTGAAGCACAAATGTATTCTTATATCCAAGGCAAACAACTTGTGTACAACCAGAAATATTGTGTTCTCCTAGCTTTTACAAAATATTATAGTAGTAAGTACAACGTTCCAGAAAAAAAAAAAAACACAAGAACATATAGATACCTTCATTAAATGACCTGGAATTCTGGGCTGTGTCATATTTTACTACTGAGCTGAAATATAAATATTTTTCCTAGAAAGGACACGTAGACTTTCTCTCATATTGAAAGAAAATATTTTTCCTAAAATATTTAAACGTTATCTTGGAACCTATAGGACGTTGCCCCAACTCATGATGATCTATTTTCTTTTACTTATTTTTCACTTTATTTTTTTCTGGAGGGCGAGGGTGGAGTTGGGTGTGGAAAGGGGAAAACTTAAGGAGGTTTTTAAAAACGAAACCAGTGAACTAAAAGAAAAACAATATTAATCATGGAAAGTATTCCTCGATGAGAAAAGACCAACTGATAAACACATACCTGTATCCAACTGATTATATGATGCCTCCTGGGTATTGTGGTGATACCGTGAAAACACGATTTCTATCTTTGAAATATCAAAGTTAATTTAAATCAATTTCCAGCCAACTACTTCATTCCAACACTGGTGAGTAAAACAGCCAGTCCCCACAATGTTTAAGTTAGTGAAGAAATGGAAAAAATCAGGGAGAGAACATATGTGAGTATTGACCTGCTCTGTATGTAAAATGCCAAAAGCATTACAAAGACAGATAGCTCACGGCACATTTCAGCACCAGGGAAATGTAGGGGGGAAAAGGTCATCTCTTCTTAACACAGCTTGTTTTTCTTTTCCTTTCCTTTCCTTTCTCATTGTTTGACGACTATTCATTCAACCTTGAACACAGATTGTAAAAATATATTTGTTTTTTGTTTAATTTAAATATATTTTAAATAAAAAAATATTTTAAATAAGTGTAATTATAAAATAAATTTATTTAGAGGCTAAGAGATATTTTTTTCCCTCTCTTCTAACAGATTAAATTTAACAAATATTAGTGACCACATAATAGGGCAGTTTTCTTAAAAGGCAAAAAAAAAAAAAAAACCCAAATACTTAATAATTCCAGGCAACTTTAATATGTAAATTGTAATGTTATTATTCTAATTTTGTCATAGAGGAAGAGTCCAAACTTCTGGTTAAATTGAGAACTGAAACATAGTTGTTTCCACTTGCTCTGTACAGTCTAATGAAATAACAGCAAAGGAGCAAAAATGGTATAAAATCACAAGGGCAACGAGAACAAGGGAGGAAGTGAGGGATGAGGAGAGAAATCCACACACTGTCCAAGACGTAAAACAGATCGTTGAGCTCAAGTTAACAGAGCAGAAAAAACTGAAGCCGGAGTGTCCTCTGCAGAGAGGAAAGAGACTTAGAGGTACCCGGTACATGAGGGTGCCGCGGGCAGGGCTGAAGTCAGGAGAATTACGTGGACGTCTGTATGAGGACCAGGTGCAACTTCCATGCCTTCCATCCCTTCCATCCTTCCTCAGCCTGGGCAGGCAGGAAAACCGTCCCTCCCTGCCCTCCCGCTGCAAAAGTTTAGACAAATTGACATACACAGAGACTCTGGGACTCCGGTATCAGTTAAGCATGAGGATCAGAAACCCTAACGAAAATAAGATCGTGAAAGGAAAGTCTACAGGCTGGAAGGTCTGATTAAGGACACGTTACTGATGCTTTTGAGATTTCCTACTTATCACTAGTTTTAAGCAATTTGACGTTGGTGTGTGTTGTAGGTTGAAACCCCTTTTTCTATTAGCTCCCGGACTGGCAGAGAGGTTTATACCCGCCTGCCCCCTTCCCATACCTGTTATGGGAATATTGGAGACGTCTTTGCTGGTGGAAGGGAGCTGTGAAGAGAAAGAATCTGACTTCTCCGGGGGCGGTCCCCTGACTACCTAGGTGCTTCTCCACGCAGTGGAGAAAAGGTCAGCCACAAGGACAGACGCCTTCCAATCAACTTTCTAGGACCGTCTCCTAAATGTAAAAAAGAACCAAGCGTCTCCAGACTTTCGAGAGAAGTTTCTAACATGAAACAAACGAAAAATGATTTTAAGAAAAGCTACAGATGATTTAAAATATCATTTGTCCTTTAGTAAACACCGAATCCTATGTGGAGATTTAATTTGAGGAAATCCAAGTTGTACAGTTTGCTTCTAACACAAGCAACTCAGCTATCTGTATCCGCTGCTTTTCGTCTTAACCTTGTTGACCCATCAATCCAAATTTATGATTAAATCTAGAAATAGTTTGACGTTTTTACCCAACATAATACAAATTTATGATGAAGTTTCTGGTGAAGATAATTCAGTGATATTTTCCACTGTCATGTTGAAAATGGAAACATTTGAAAGCCACTAGAGTTGAGTCCAAGGAAACAAAGACAAGGACTGTATTATACTTTCTGGAATTTATTGTGAAATGAGATTTTCATGTTTTAATGGTCATTTCCTTTCTAATCATTTCTTATTATGTATAATTTTTCTTCCCCTTCCATTTTTTCCTTGAAAAATTAAATGTTAGTTTGTCTCTTTTGTCATTTTTTTTATAGCAACAAGGTTTTGAATCCTTAGTTAGGCAGACTACTTTTCTATTGTCTACCTCATTGATTTTTATTATTATATTTAACAATTCCTCCCATGAATTTCCTTTGGTTTACTTTGCTGTTTTTATCTAGTTTTTTTTTGGGGGGGGGCCTAGGTATGTAATTCATTTATTCATATTATGTTAATATTTTTAACAGTTTTAACAATTTATTGTATAACTGAGATGCAATAAAATATGCACATGTTTAAATTGCATGGTTTACGTTCTACCTGTGTATATACCTGTGAAATTATCACAGGAATAAAGACAATGAATATATCCATTAGCCATAAGAGCTAACTTGTTTCCTTTTGTAATATCTTCCTCCCACATCTCCCCAAGCCCTCATCCTGAGACAGCCACAGACGATCTACAGCGATTTCTTTCACGATAGATCGGTTTGAATTTTTCAGAATCTTGTATAAATGGAATCACCTATGGACTTCTTTTATCTCCCTTGTTTCACTCAGTATCGTCGTTCTGAGATTCACCTCTGTTGCAACATTTATCAGCAGTTCATTCCTCTTTTGCTAAGTAGTATTTTACCGCATTTTTTCCTTTAGCCTGTTGATGGACATTTGGATTGCTGCTAGGTAATATAGTAGGTGTACGTTTACTCTTTTGAGAAACTGTCAAAAAAGTTCGCCAAAGCGACGGTACCATTTTGCATTCTCACCAGCAGCGTAAGAGAGCCCCAGTTCCTTCCCATCCTCGCCGACAGGCAGGAGGGTTAAGTCTTATTTACTTCAGACGTGTGAACAGGTGTGTAGTGGTTACCTCACTGTGGCTTTAATTTGCGTTTCCCTGATGACCAGTGATGTTGGACATCTTTCAGGTGTTTATTTCCCATTCACGTATCTTCTTGGGTAAAATGTTTGTTGAAATTTTTTGCCTAATTTTATCACCGGATTGCTTGTTTTCTAATCGTTGAATTTTGAGAGTTTTTGATATATTCTCGATAGAGGTATTTTACCAGATGCATGCTTTGAAAGTGTTTTTTCCCAGCTTGCATAATTCCACTAATTACGCAATAGTGTCTTCCACTAACAGTGTCTTTTGGCCTCACTGTGCCGCCTCAACTCGAGAAGACTTCAGGGCACTCCCTAGAATCTCCCATCCTCGCTGCATCCCGGAGACCGTCCAGGCAGTGATCTGGGGCCACTGTGGGACCATCTTATTCATCTCCCGTCTCCCAGGGACCGCTGCTCCTTGTCTGCTGACATCTATCACATGAACAACAGGCGTTTCATAGCCAGGTCTTCAGGTGTTTGATGAGGGAGGGCAAACCTGGTCTCTGCTGTTATCCTGCACCTGGGTGATACAGGAAACTGTCCTGTTTTAAAACCATCCAGGGCTGGTGTCTCCTTCACCTGCTTCTCTTTCATCTTCTCCAGGTACGCACTGATACAACAGCCACAGACATCTTACTTTTTTTTTTTTTTTTTTTGAGACAGAGTCTCACTCTGTTGCCCGGGCTGTAGAGTGCCGTGGCGTCAGCTTAGCTCACAGCAACCTCAAACTCCTGGGCTCAAGCAATCCTTCTGCCTCAGCCTCCCGAGTAGCTGGGACTACAGGCATGTGCCACCATGCCCGGCTCATTTTTTCTATATATATCTTTA
>CAUYRT010038003.1:0-19275 GCA_963574885.1 Lepilemur ruficaudatus | reverse complement strand
GCAGAAAGAGGAATATTCTCTTTTCAAAAATTATATTAAAACAGGAAAAACTTTGTTTAGAACAGATGAATATATATTTTAGCTAGTTATAGGAAAGAATGATTTCTCTATGAAAGCCTTAACATATATTCTCAGATTTCCAATGATATTAGAATCATTCCTCTGCAACTAGGGTAGTACCAGAATTCAGTATAAACATTAACCATATCTCCAGGTACTCTGTGTGTTTGAGTGTTGCTCAGTAGAGTACAAGGCAAGACCTGATTATTTCACATTATTTGGAAATGGGGTTAGTAATCTTGAATTAGGTATACAAAATACATCGATTTAATTTTTTCTTGTTTTTCTCTTTTAATTTTAAGTGACAATTTAGTTTGGCTAGAATGAAACATATATGAATGTGTCTGCTAAGTGTTCCTTTTCCTTTTCTACAATGGAATACATAAAAATTTAAAACATTATCAATCATATTGTCTCATCTGAATTTGCTTTGTATCTCTGATCACTTATTTTAACTTTGATGCTCATATACATCAGAGAGTTAAATAGGAGAAGTCTTGAATGTTATTTATCCTGAAGTTTTGGAAGCCTATGAAGATCACGAGCATGCATTTATTCCCTGTTGTTTACCCAGAATCATGATATTGTGCAAAATATTCCCCAAAGGTACTGTGTTCCCTTCTAGCTTATAATTAAATTTAAAAAGTACATACGACATTCTTCTTTTATTATATAATCCATGCTAATTAGTATATAATCAATATCATAAATATTTAAAAAATTTTCATAACCTTTGGAAAAGAAAACGTGTAACCAGTCCATCTGATTTTGCATATTTTCTTTTTTAACAACAAATTTTCTTTGCTTTGGTTTTATAAAAAGCACGATGTTGTGATTTATAGATTTTTGTCAGACAGAAGCATGTCCATATAACACTTCCATATCTGGCCTATAAAATAGAAAATATAATCTCTCAGGTTTAGTTTAAGGCTTAAATAAAATGCCTTGTATGGAACATGAACAATTTTCCATAGAAATTTAAAAAAAAGTTTTTATTTAGAGAAATAAATGTGCTTTAAATATTCAGCAGCAAAACCATAGAGTAAAAAAAGTGATAAAGGACAGCATGAATATTTTGCCAAGTTTCCACTGCATGTCAGGTTATTTTAAAACTGTATTCCACTTAGCGTATTTTAAAAATAGTGTGTCATCAATTTTTTAGTGGACAATAATTTACATTCAAAATTGAACTAGTTTCTGTGAGAATAGGAAATGTGTTTGACATGCTACTTTCTTGAAGGAAACCTGTGAACTGATCAGGCACCTAACTTACATTCTTATAACAATTAAAGGAAACAAGAACACATTCAAATAAAAGGTAGCAGCCTGGTCAGTAACTACCTGCAATGTGCTGATTAGAAGTCATTAGGGGGATAAATTGCATAAATGATGTTCAGGGTTTCTAGGCATAATGGAAGGAGATGTTGAAATTCCAAAGCTCAAATAGAAAAGGGGTTTTAATAAAAGAGGTAATTATAAATATATTCTCCTCTGAAAAATTAGCAATTACATGAGTTAGAAATAAACTACTAGTTATTTTCATCAAAAACAGGTTTCATGAGTATATGATAAGAAACTATAGTTTGGGAAAGAAAATGTATGTGTGTCATGCTTTCTTTGCATAACAAACACCTCTCTGAAAAAGCACCAGTGAAGTGTTCTTGGGTGAAAAATAATTTACATACACAAAGGATTTTATATTTGAATTGTGATATAGTGTGTTCTGTTTATATGATTTTCTTTTGGCCTCTCTTTTGTTTTCATATTAAATATGGATTTCATATATTTCACATGCTAGGTTTATTTCAAGAGGAAGAGATCAATTTCTAGGGATAATAATATGTATTTCTCACATAACATCATTTAAAATACTTGTCAAACATTTATGTATATTATACAGTGTTATACACTCATCAAGGAAAAGATAATTAAAAATGATAGTGGATGGAAAAGTTACTTAAGGCCAAAGTGATGAACATTCTCTAAAAATAGTTTCATCTACACAGGATTTTGAATAGGATAAGAATAAATAAATAAATAATTCAAATAAATAAGAATATTCATTAATACTTAATCATTGGAATACAGTTTCTTTCTATTGTTCTTCAACTTATATACTCATCCAGGTTATATATTCATTTTTATCTGATTACTGCCTCTAGTTATTAAGATTTAAAAAGTAAGATCATATTCTTAAACAACAAATATGTATTTCAAATCAATATAATTTGTACAAAAATGAAAACTTAAATTATTAAAGAGAAAAGGTATAATTGAATTGAAATGTTTATGTATATTAACTTAAGATAATTTATGTATGGATGTTAAATTAGTATTAATTAAAACTTTAAATTAACATTGGTAATTAAATTAATCATAAAGTCATCCTCATGAATGTATGTAAAAGCAAGCAAATTACATGTTTTATAAAGAGATTTAGAAAGAGAAACAAGTAATTTTATTTTTATTCTAGGTTATAAACTCCTCCAGAAAGGAGTCTAAGAAATTTCTCAGGAAAACTTCCAAAACTTCTCAATTATTGTTGATTTTTAGATAAAACGGACTAAGTAAGCCTTAAACTTCAGGAACTTTACTGTACGTTTTACACGTATCTGATGAGATTAAGAGCAAGTATAATTTGGAATGATTAGTTTTTCTATTGTACACAGACTTTTGTATTCCTTACAGCTATTTAGCACATTTCACAGTTCTTGACAAACATGAGCAGTCTCATTTTAGTTAGGTAACACAGCAGTTCTAAATCAAGGAAATCTTTAAATCTATTTAGGATTGAATGGTGGGAAATCCCATGCAGAGATCTGTGGTTTATGTTCATGGAGAGACCATAATAACATTTAATCTAACTTTAGCACGTTGCTTAGCTTAATTTGTTAGTAAAATGGAGTTTCCTTTGCTCCTGGGGTCCTAAATATTCAGTATCCTCTAATATTTCTCTCATGTGCAAAAGGGAAGAGATTTGTGATACATTATGTGAATTAAAAAAAAAAATTCTTCACAGTTTTCATTTAAGTTTAATTCCCTTCTTTAAGGAAAGCTACAATTTCTGATATCAAATTGTTCTCTATAACATTATTATTTCCACATTTTCCAAACAATGTACAAAAAGTTTATTTTTTCATGTCATTATTTGCCAGTTTAAAAATAATTTTAGTCAGTTTCAGTCTCCGTGTTGTACTGAACTTGTTGGATTTAAAGCTAGAAGAATGAAGGGTCATAAATGAAACCAGTTATATTTGGATCATGAAGAAACACTAAATTAGTGAAGGAAACTAGACTCATTTTTATTTATACTTTATTTTTAATTATTAAGGTTATATAATTGTATATATTTATAGGGTGCATGGGATCGTTTGATATAGGTATACAATGTGTAATAATCACATCAGGGTATTTGGGATATCCAACATCTCAAGCATTTATTATTTCTTTGTGTTAGGAACATCCCAATTCTACTTTTTTAGTTATTTTAAATTATACCATATAGGACCTATCACTGCTGCTGTGTCAGAGAATAACTTCTATGTGTGGTGCTATTGTTCAATTGATTTACTTTTATTTTCGATAAAATTTTATCTAGTTTAAAGGATCAGCTTTCCAGTTTCCAAGGGGTAGTTTACTTTCAGTCCCCACCTTGGAGACTCTAAGACAAATTTTAGTAATATGCCAATAAATTGTGAATGTCTTAATATACACATCTACTCAGAAAGCACATGTCATTTCACTCAGAAAAGCAAATCAAATTTCAGATTCCTGGCTCCTGAATCTTTTTATTCCTTCTTTTTAATTTTGCCACTAGTTAAAGAGCTGTTTCTATTTTGTTCAAGTTGCAACCTAATTTCCACAAATGCTGATATGCATCATAATAGGAGTTATTACACTACAATCTTTGTATGCAGTACTCAAAAACAGACCGACTTCTGTTTGCACAGGAACCTTGTAAAACTTAAATTACAAAGTTAGCTTTGCATGCTTCTTCCCTATATTTTTGAATGTCATCCGTAACACCTCTTCTCTTGTACATTAATATTGAGTATTTTAGCTGAGATTGTAGAAATTTTTTTAGTAAGCATTATATAGCTTTTCTCCTTTCATCCACAAACTGTCTTGATGTGAATCTTTTTGCACTGGAAGGTCTTGAATCTGAGGACAGAAAAATACAAAGAAAACTGGTAGAACTTTTACTCTTTCCTAGTGATCAGAATGTGACAAAGGAAGTACTTTCCCTTTGGCAGAGATGGAGGGACACTTACAGCTCCTTAGAACTAGTCTTCGAAATTTTAGATTGGATCCAAGTTAATAGGAAGAAAAGAAATGCTTGTGCCTGAAATGTTTAGATTTGTCACATAAAATGTGTTCTCTTCTTTTCTATCATTATTTTTTTAATTATGTAATTATAATTTTGCATTTTATTCTGTAGATATGCCTCCAATAGTTACGTCTAAGACTGAAGATATAGTTATTTTTAACTAAAATTATTAAGAGAGTGTAACTTAAACTGTGATCATTGTTACCTCTCTCTCGTGAATAATTGTATGTGTTCTAATATCTGCAATAGTTCAAATGTATATGCCTTAAATTGTATTGTTTTTAATCTTGAATGTCATCAAAAACAAGTGGATATAAATGTTACTAATTTCTCTGTTCTATACACATTCACATAGTTTAAATAAGGAAACATTAGACTTTTCAGTGACAGTGATCAACCTCAGTCATTTATATCAATACAAGAATCTACACATACAGTAGCATAAAGTGCTATAGACATATATCGCAAATCCTCAACTATCCTTCTGTAGCATATTAACTGTGTGGATTATGTGTTTAACTCTCAAATTACATACTGAAATCTGGGATTGTGTTGGAATGATGTTACATATTCATTGATTTCAAGTGAGCAACTTGTTCTGGTCTTTATGAAACAGCTCCCAGTTTGTTAGCTGGCCAGAAATCCCTAGATTAAGTTTGGTTTTCCCTTTTGTCCTTCTACTCAGTCATCTTTCTCTGCCAATCAATCTTTTCCTGGTTTATTTCCCTTGTTCTGACACTGTGCATTATAAGCAGAGGATTTGACATGGCAATAGATTCTTAAAATAAAATTCAGGTTTATTACAAGGAAGAGAATCAAAAGGAGACTCCTAAGGAATTTAGACAACTGGACATCTATTCTTTCTGCTACTTTTAAAGCATCTCTACTAAATTAAATGAGGTCTGGATTTTATGGGAATGGCATCTAGATTTTATACCTTATATTATTGCCATTAATATTTAGATAGTGTTAAATATTTTAGCTCTTTTGGATTCTGCACCTTAAAGAAAACAATTTTTTTAAGGAAAACAATTTTACAGTCTATTCTTCAGATTGTTATTTTGTAGAAATGAAATAATTATAACAACACAGCTATATAAGTGTCACAGACATAAATATTGGAAGACAAGTACAGTAAAATAAAGAATAAAAATGAATCAATTAATCAAGTAAATTTATAAAGTGTAGAATCAAATATGGTATACCATAAACAACAAAGTACAATATACTCAACATTCTAAAATAATTTTTAAAACATTTTGTTGGAAAACTTAGAATTACATATGTAATCAACATTTATATTTCACATGTATTTCTTTTGGAACACACAGCTCTGAATATTGTAGGGAAATGACATGTTTTGTGAAGATTTTTCTATTGATCTTCAACTCCCTGTACTTATCTTGACTATATCTTTTCTTTGACAAGTCATACTTATTCTGTGTTAAATACATTAGTTAACCTGTATGCTAATATAAAAATAATTTGATTTAATTTGAGATTATCATATACATAACCTACTTTAGATGCAGATACATATTTGTTACATTTCTTTGACATGTTTGACACTTTCTAATTAGAGGCCAATGATCTATATTCAAAATTACATCTCCATTAAATTCTTTTAAAAATCCAGGTAAAGTGAACAGAAAGTAAATGAGCAAAGGTATTTTGTCAAGCAGAGCAATATGCACTGGTTACTAATGCCAGGGCAGGACTTCAACTACCTGGAGGATAACAACCACCAGGATTAAAAGCGCAAATGCTTCTGCTCAGTGTATCTTGGTCTCAGAGTCACCAAGAAAACACAATGCATACAGTAAAGCACTGGATGAAAGAATGTTTTTACTTAATACACAAGACAGAGCAAGATCAACTCCAACCATATGCATAGGTCCGCCATAGCCAGTGGCCCCACCCCTGACAAGTCAGGGGAAATGGGTCTACAGGCACCCCTCTCCTGCTATAGGAGAAGAAACTTGGAGTTTGAACCACTGAAAGCTAAAGTTGTGCTTAAGGGCCACAAACACACATTCTTAAGAAGTAGAATAAAGTTTTAAGTTTCATTAAGTCTGAAACAGGAAAAGATGTCTAAAAGCTAATAAGCTTTGCAAAGACTCTGCAGGCTCTTTACCTCCTAATACGGAAGTGATCCAGGCCCACCGCACATGCTCACAAGGCTGCACAGCTTTGAAAACACTGTGTGCATGAGACTGCCTTTCCCAACATGTTTTATTTTTATACCGCATTTCTTGGAACTAGAAACATGAAACATTTTACTTTGTACTTTGTCTTATAGATATCATAAAGAATCTGTTTGCTTTCTTCTTTTACAAACAGTTGCTGAAATGTTTTATGCTGAAATTATTTAGAATTATACAGGCTTGTTTTTTTTTTTTTAATAAAATTCCTTAGGAGTACAATTATATGTATTTCCAAAACAATTTGTTTTAACCAAACTAGAACCAAATACAACACATGAAATCAGAGTTGTGGCTATAAATGTAAAAGGACAAAGAGATAAAAGTAAAATAAAATCTTCAAAATGTAACCATTTTATAAGTAATCAAGTCATATGATGTTAATGTAAGATTCAAAATATATCACCATGCTTTACCCTCACTGTTCTCTTTACTTACAAATATTTAAAAAGGGATTTTAAAATGTAGGTAGATATTCAATGCTTTTGATAAGTGACTTTTATCTATTGCAGAGTGGCTTCAGATGATTATGATACTTAGACTACAAGAAATAATTTTGCTCTGGACTAAGTAAAAAAAAAGGCATATTGAAATACTAAGAGAAAAATTGCTCTGAAGAAACAGTTGTAATAAAATGTATCCTACTTATTCATGTTCTTATTAATTGAATTATAGTGCTAAGACTTTATTCTGTGTGATAATGGAAATTTGTCTATGTAGCATCCCAATATTCCTTTACTGTGATTTGTCATAACTATTGCTTTTATATAATAAATGAAATAGCCACTAAGTGTGAGAAAATGGAATAAAAATGAATTTATTACAATAGTAACTACAGAAGAATAAAAACAATTATAATCTTAAATTTTTCATATATCTTCTTTGAGATAATATTATCTAGCACATTTAGTTTACTTAAGAATGTTGAAATACACTTCAAAGGAATTATCACTTTTCAATAGAATATGTCATGATAAAACAAGAAAAAGACATATGAATATAAGTTGTATAGACGCTATTATATAATCTAGTAATATTTATTCCTATTAAATATAAGTAAATTGCTCCTTGACATTGACTACATATAGAAAAGGCAGATTTACTCAACTGACTTCTTTGTGTTTCCCAGCATAAATCCTCCATCTTCGCCTACCTTCCACCAAGATCAGCCTGCGTCACCCCCACTAGCTCCCTCCTTTTTCCAAACCCAGATTTTGATCCTAACGTGGACGCTTCCTGTTTCTTCCCTCAGGCTCCAGGCTGAGATAAGCACCCATAGAATCTTGTACACTACTCTGATAAGGGACGTCAATTATATATGTAAAGTCTCTGTGTGCAGACTGCGAGGTAGCCATGTGTAGAAATTATGGATTGTGTCAGCACCTGGACACTTGATCTATGGAAAACCTATATGCATCCTTCAAACTTTAATCCAGTGAACCTCCTTTGTCATTGCCATCCAAGCCATAATCACCCGCAACAGTATGGCTCTTTTATTAACTTCTAACATTTACTACTCTTTGAGAAACTTGACTGAAGGAATTACATTGAGTATAAACTAGACGGTACAGGAGAATCATGATAACAGAGACGCCTGCTCCCATGGAGCTTTTATTCCAATGGGGGAGATATGTAATAAATAAGAAAATTAATTAATTATGATACAATTTAACAGAACATTAAATACACCATTATATGCAAATTGCAGTGATTCAAGTAGAGTTACTAGTAAATCACACTTCAGAATGAATTACTTTAATAAACAATGCATGTTGCTTTATGGTTAGCAGTAAAGGGAGAATAGTCATGCTCAGAATATAAGAATCTCAGCTGGGCTTGAGGAAGAGAGAATAGCGCTCTTGGAGCTTAAGCAGCACTAGATATTAATAGAAAAAGCTGCCACAGCAAGGAGATTTAGACAGCCACATAGCACTTTGAAGAGCCTAAAAGGTTTTGGGCCTTTTGGTATGGTGAGGCGGAGAGGAAGCCAGCACATTGCGGAGCTGTGTAAGGCGTGCCTCCGTGAGATTTGCCACTTTACTTTGAGCTGTCAGTGATGCCAAGAGTCACTGAAAACAACTTCTCTTAACTTCAGTGAAGTTCCACTGCATACTATTTGCTCTAAATTCTGTTAAAAACAAAACATAGCTTAAACACAAGTTATGTAATATTTACTTTTTTTTTTACTTTTTTATGTTCATAAACATCTCTATAACAGAGTCTGCTTTATATTTACAGTAGTTGAATTTTTAAAATTCTTTTTTATAGTTCAGTATATTTAGGGAGTACAAGCATTTTTTGTTAAATGGATGAATTCTAAAATGCTGAAGTCAGGGCTTTTTATATGTGGTTATGTTATACATCATTTTTAATGCACATTTCGTTATGGTTTTTTGCTAATGACTTACAGTTCCACAGAAAAGACGAAGACACTACCCTGGATAAATTCCACATTCTACTTGTCATGTGACTGAGCTCTGTTAGGGAAGCTCAGACCACCCCCGGACAGATGCTGCTACAGATTCAAAACCCCTCATGTTAGAACTGATCATATAATAACATTTTTCACATACACAATGTAGTAATTATCATATGCTCTTTTTAAAAGTAGTATAGAGTTATTTAATACCCAGATTTAGAAACAAAAGATAAGAATGAGGTATATAATTGAGGTAATTAACATAATAAAGTTAGTAAGACTTGAGCTCATATTAAGGTGATCACTAAATTTTACCTTAACAGAAATAAAATAATGTGAAACACAAACTGAGTCTTAATTAAAATTTTGGACTAGAGCATCATTATCTTAAATGAACTTCTTTCTTTCTGTTGCTGTTCATCTCTTTTCCTCACAACTAAACATCAGTAGTGCCTTTAACGCTACATCTATTGACTTAATACCTCAGTATTACTAGGCCTCTTATTTCTTTCCAAATTTCCTCTTTTCTCACCTTCTCACCCATCCTCATCTCTTATTCCTTACTCAGCCTCCACAATCAGTTTCTAGGAAATTTTCTCTTAACAATGTCACAATGGAAAATTATACATCATATTAGTTTGTAGTTGGTCTTATTGACTGAAAATGAGTCAATGTTTCTTGTCTCTGGGCTACTAGCATTTTAACAGGGCAGGCTGCATATCCAAAGAAATAAAATTTTAGTTGGACAATGTCATGCATTAAAAGCAAGTGTATGTAATCTATATATAAAATTACCTCACTCCCCTTTAGGTGCTATTTTGTTTGTTTGTTTGGTTGGTCGGTTGGTTGGTTTTTTGTGTGTGTGAGATAAGGTGGCCCAGGCTAGAGTGCAGTGGCATCATCATAGCTCACAGCAACCTCAAACTCCTGAGCTCAAGCAATCCTGCTGCCTCAGCCTCCTGAGTAGCTAGACTGCAGGTACAAGCCACTACACCCAGCTCTTTTTTCTATTTTTTGTAGAGATGGGGTCTTGCACTTGCTCAGGCTGGTCTCAGACTCCTGGCCTCAAGAAATTGTGCAACCTCGGCCTCCCAAAGTGCTAGGATTACAGGTGTGAGCCACCATGCCTAGCTCCACTTTGGGTTTTAGGGATGCCCAAATGAAGAAAATTCTGTTAGCCATTGGAAAATTGTTTGTTATTAGCAACAACAGACACGAAAGGACATTTTTCCAATTGCCATGGGTTTCAGAAAGCATAAATTTAGTCTAGATACTGTTTGACCGTGGCAGTGACTAAACAGGAATGTCTTTTTGGACATTGTATCCACCTCTAACTTGTCTCTCATTTTACTTAGATTCCAGATAAGTTCAGCTATCCCTAATCTCTTTCTTTTCCGTGATAGCTGATATTTTGCCCTCTGCCTCAAATCACTACAATGCTCTCCAGCATTCTACTTACTCCTTGTATTTTCTTCTCTGCTTACTCCCCAATGTCTCTTTTTATCAGAAGAAAATTACCCAGAACGTCAATGATTTGGCATTTGGATGTCTGAGTCACTTTTTCACTTCCGACAACCTACTCCACTAAATTTGCTTTTATAGCCTGTTTCTCAGCAGGTCCAATTGGAGATGTTCATGATGCAATAACAAGACATATTAATGGGGCTTCGTAGCATCCTCTCCCAGAGTAGGATCTCCTTATCTCATACTTTTCTCGAGAGTTTACATCTTCACCGTTTCCATTTTCATTATGGTTTGTTACTAAATATTTATGGTAGCATTTTTTCTTAAACTTGAGGGATAAAAACAATTTGACAAAAAACATTCTAGGTCATTTGTTATATGCTGTATAATCCCATACTATTTCATACTTTTATACATTGAGCTGAGTGAGTTTACACATTTTAAACATTTAGATAAAAATTTAAGGGAATATAGAATACAAAGGTTTTACAGTTTTTACTTGGTTGTGATTTTTAAATTCCATCCTTCCTGTTTTTCTGATTATGTGTATTCTTACTTTAGTAGGATTATGTTTTATATATAGTAGGACTATGTGTTGTATATAATAGGAATATAAAATTGAAATAATATATTATCCACACTGGCATGAATTCCTAGCAGAACTGAGAGTAATATTTTAGACACAGAGAATGAGCTAAGAACTAATGTAAGTCATATTTTAAGAGAAAAAAGATAATTTCATACATGATAGATCTGAAGGTATATTTTATACACTATTCTCTAGACTTAGAATACTACTCCATTTATCTACATATTCAGAAAACAACACTTAGGAGATTATGTAGAAATTTCAGGTTTCTATAGATGCTTAGTGGAAATTGAGGCAACAAAAATCAATGAAATTAAAGATGCACATAGATAATAGAAGAATAAAAATGAGTATAATAGTGTTACATTGAGCATGGAAAATGCATGAAGTTATTTTAAGTATAGACTGTTTCACAACTACCTTGTACTTATAATGTCAAAATGGCCACATATATTTTAATAAATAGTTTTGTACATAGTTTATTTTCTATGTTTTAAGAGAAATTAAGTTTTATGTAATTTGATGATGGCTATGGTATTATATTAGTCTTGGCACATTAAGTATGTTTTATGAGCTGAGAAAACTAACCAAATTGGTAGTTTAAAATCAATCAAGAAGAAAGTACAATAGGAACTGGCACAGTTTCTAAAGCTTAATTGATCTTTTAAGTTACTTGTAGTATTATTAATAGGTTGTATAATATCATACTGATAATAAGAGATGGGAAATAATTTTAAATAAAGTTTTAAGTTAAAATTAGGTGTGATGGTTGTTATAACTTATTTCCTAACTATTTATGTCTACATATATGAAGGCATACATCACTTTATTGCATTTTGCAGATATTGCATCTTTTATAAATTGAAGTTTTGTGGCAACCCTGTATTGAGCAAGACTATTGGCAAAATGTTTTCAACAGCATGTGCTCATTTTGTGTCTCTGTGTCACGTTTTGGTAATTCACAAATATTTAAAATATTTTTATCGTTATATCTGTTATGGTGCTCTACGATCAGTGACCTTTGATGCTGCTACTGTAATTATTCTGGAGCACCACAAACCCTCCCTTACGAGACTCTGGAGTTAATAAATGTTGTGTGTGTTCTGATGGCTCCACATACCAGATATTCTCTTTCCTTCTACTCAGGACTCCCTATTCCCTGAGATACAACAATATTGAGATTGGACCAAGTGATAGCCCTACAATGGCCTCAAAGTGTTCAAGTGAAAGAAAGAGTAACACAGTTCTCACTTTAAATCAACAGCTAGAAATCATTAAGCTTAGTGAGGAAGGAGCGTCAGGGCAGAGATGGGTCAAAAGCTAAGCCTCCTGTGCCAAACAGTTAGTCAAGCTGTGACTGCAAAGGAAAAGTTCTTGAAGGAAGTTAAAGTACTAGTGCAGTAAACACATGAATGAGAAGAAAGTGAAACAGCCTTCTTGCTGCTATGGAGAAAGTTTGAGTGGTCTGGATAGAAGATCAAACCAGCCACTACATTCCCTTAAGCCAAAGCATAATTTAGAGCAAGGCCCTAACTCTCTTATTTATTTATTTATTTATTTATTTATTTATTTCAGGATATTATGGGGGTACAAACATTTTGGTTACCTGTTATGACTTTGCCACACCCAAACCATGATTTGAGGTGTGCCTTTTCCCCCCTACAACACTCATCACTTCCATTAGTTGTGAGTTTACCCATCTCCAGCACCCTAATCCCTGGAAAGTATTACCACCATGTGAGCACCGTAGTGTTAATCAGTCAGTACCAATTTGATGGCGAGTACATGTGGGGCCCATTCTTCCGATCTTGTGATACCTCACTTTGGATAATGGGCTCAAGCTCTATCCAAGAAAATATAAGAGGTGCTAGATCACTGTTGTTTCTTATAATTGAGTAATATTCCATTGTATACATATACCAAATTTTAATAATCCATTCATGAATTGATAGGCATTTGGGTTGTTTCCACGACCTAGCAATAGTGAATTGTGCTGCTATAAACATTCTGGTGCAGGTGTCTTTATTATATATGTCTTTTGTTCTTTTGGATAGATGCCTAATAGTGCTATTGCTGGATCGAATGGTATTTTAATTTTTAGCTCTTTGAGACCTGAAGCCTGTGAGAGGTGAGGAAGATACAGAAGAAAAATTGGAAGGTAGCAGAGAGTGGCTCATGAGGTTTAAGGGAAGAAGCCACATTCATAACATAAAAGGTGCAAGGTGAAGCAACAAGTGCTAACAGCAAGTTATCCAGAAGACCTGGCTAAGATAATTGATGTATGTGGCTACACTAAATGGAAGATTTTCAATATAGATGAAACAGGCTTACACTGGAAAAAGATGCTATCTAGGACTTTCATAGTTAGAGAGAAGTCAAAGAGAAGAAAAAAGATGATTATCTATTCTAAGTAGGTTTTCTCAACCTTGGCACTTTTCTCATTTTGGGCTGAATAATTTTTGTTATGCACAATCAATATATATTGACATGGAGGAAGAATCATTGGAATAAATTGTAATAATGGGAAAATATCTTAGAAACTGAAACCATGCTAGGAAAATCTGAATCCTGCATGATTCTAAATCTCAGAGGTAAATAAAAGGTCTCTTGATCTTTTCATATTTTAATAATTATCAATATTACTAAAGATGATTTTATAAATAATTATTTCAAAGAATCACCTCTCTCATTCAGATTAGCAAACTAAGGTTCAGAAAAACTAGGAGGCGTCTCCTAGCCCCACAGATTCTACTAGGTCTACTGATTAAATGTGAAAGAACCGTCTTTCTAACGGGCTAACTAGAAAATAAATTTCTAACCAGCAGCCACTTAGAGTAGCATAAGCCCTGCCTCTAATATGAATATCTCTCCTACAGAGATGTTTACCTAGCAATTAAAAGAACCTGCGCAGATGAAAGAAGATGTAAATCCTCATTAACATTCACCAGAGCTGGTCAATTCACATTCCAAAAAGGAAATGAGTTTCTGGGAGATGGGACAAAAAGACAGGCTATCTGGTGGACTGCCATCAATAATTCACTGTCTGTAAAAAGGTTTTTTTTTTTTTTTTGAATATTGTTTAAACAGCCTTGAATAAGGTCCTGAGTGTGAACCCCACCCTTCCTCAAGAAGAGATGGCAAGGGATGACTCTGGCTATCAAGAGGAAAGAAGAAATTTATTTCTGTTATCAATCTGGTATGTTCATTAGAAACAGAAAAAGCCAATAAAGCCGTTTCTCAGCTGTTTTCTGCTAATTGGGCTGCAGTCATAAATCCCCCCTTACCTCTCCGCAACCTGCACTAATAAAGAGTCAGAGTCCTTTGGCCTGAGGGCCAGCGCCTCTCTTTATTTCTGGCACAGTTCCCTCTCTGAGAGAGAGAGAGTAAATAAACTTCTGTCACCCCTAAACTTTGTCTGAGAAATCTTTCTCTCCCGCCTACAGACTTAACATCCTAACAAATTGCTCCCTTGGCACCCTCGGATTCTCATAGAACCCCTTGTCCTTGTCCATTTTCTTTCTCTCTGCTACTTTTCAAACTCCACAGGAGGATGTCACAAGTATTTTTTTTCACCATTGTGTTTACTGTTCCTAGAGTAGTCCTGGCTTCCAGCAGGAGTTGAGTAAATGTTAGTTAAATGAATAAATTAGTAACAGATTAATAAAATGCAAGTGGCATATTAAGGAAAATTAATTGTATTTGGGGCAGCTGTCTTATTCACTGGAATCTTAGCTTACCTGGTTTTATTTCTTAACTCAAGATTCACTTACTATCTTGGACAAGGTACCATATCTCTAACTTAAAATCTTCTCAATTTTGCCATAGATCTTCCAGAAAATCTCATGGCATACTAAATAGTGCCAAATCAACATGCCAGTCTAATCTAGATGTATAATTATTAGTTCAAATAGCATGATGGATGGCCTATATTTATTATATAATTGTATTTCTTAAAAAAACCACACCTTCAACAGGGATGCTACTATCTCCTGTTTTAATTGTAATACAGACATTTCAAAGTCTGTTAAAGTTCTATTTACATACTTTGTTAGAAAATCTTTCTGTGACATAAAAATAACTGAGTAGGAACAGAGAATATTATGACACCCAAACCACAATATCTATGTGCTTTTTCCTGTTTGTCCCAAATTATTGGCTGAGAAAAATTTCAGGCTTGTACTACCATCTATGCAAAGTAAAGAAATAAATATGTTCTGAAAATTGATGCTGAGAATAAATCCTTAATTGCTGCCAAAACCTCAGAAATCATTTTTATTAATTATAGTCAAAGTAAGGTTGGATAATTATGGCACAACATGAATTAATATCAAGCTTAGCTTCAGGGAAAAAAAACAACACATTTTATATCTAAAAAAATTATATGTACTTATACCTTTATGTCTGAGGAAAAAATAGGTGCTCTACTAGGTGACACATCATTAGATACAACGTATCAGAAACATATCAGAGATAACAGTCTTAGGTCCACACATCCGTTATGGAAATAATTACCTCATAATCACAGATATTATATGTTAGAGGCAGGTCCTATCATATTTCTCATTTTAGAGATGAGTAAAATGAGGGAGAAAGATTACAAAATGTACCTAAATTTACTCAATTAGCAATTAATAACTTTGACTAAGTTAATTTATAACCAATTATTAATCCATGACACAATCAATCCCTTAATTAACTAATTAGGGGAGAATAATATAAAAAGTACATTTTTATATGATATGGTCCAAGACATTACTGTGTAAAGCAATAGGATTAAGCATAGAATGTCTATAATGCTTAATTATAAGATCTAATAGCAGATATTGAGTTTTACTATTATGATGTTATGAAAGTTGAATGCAAATTGGGTACAGAGTAAAATATAGAATTAGTGTTAGCTTAACTGCATTTTTAATTTTAATCATAATATAGCATTTGAAATTTAAATCTGTAAATAATAACATGCAGTTTTTCTTTGTAAGTCAGTTTATCCTTTTTTTCTCAAAGAACTTTCAAAAAAGCCTTTTCAGAATTGTTGCATTAATATATTAGATCTTCACTATGTGTCATGTTTCAGTTTTCTCTCTTATATAATAATGAAGATATTATTCATCAAGAAGGAGGTAAAAACAGGTAAAGATAAACAAACGAAAATAATATAGAAGTACTTTGTTAACCTCTGAATTAACAAAGATTAATTACAAAACCATTAATTTTATTCTCAGACTTATCAAGCTATATCTCCACATAATATTTTCCTCTGTGTCATCAAGAACCTTGGTAATGTAGCTTTTCTTAAAAGAAATATACATTTATTTTTGTATATATATTAGCAAACTAATAACACAATGTTTTGTAAGTTTGTGAGTTCCTTTACTGCATATGATGAAAGTGGAAGTCTAAAACCCATGTTCTGTTGAAATGTATCACATAGCTATGATCAATGTCAGAGAAAATGTACTGTTTATACATATATTTCTAATCTTATTTGGAAATGTCCGAGGCAAATACGTGTCAGAACTAAATTTTTAACACTAGTCTTGAGTGTAATGAATTTGGCAGTCTAAAAATCCAGTTGACTTACTGAAATAAATATTGGATCAGTAAGGCAATAATACATTTCAATGGAAATACACAGTGTGAAATACAAATATAAATTCTGAAATATGCTCCAGACATTTTTTAAATAAAGAAGGTTGCAAAAGTGTAAAAGAAAATCTTATCCTATTATGTCGTTCAGCCCTATTCTTTGTGAATAATCCAGAGTATCTATTCATGCTCTAATGTCAAAGACAGTAGAGCTACAAGAAAATTCACCTACCTACCTTTCAATCAGGTATCTTTCAGTGTATTGTATCTTCCAAAGTTTTTCACATTATGTCTTTGTCTTCAACGACAAGAAATGCGACTGAATGTTGTCAATTGAGTTTTGCAGTTCTGTGCATCAAGATCTCATTTTCCACTTCATTTTTTTTAATCCTTCATAGTTTCTACAAAATTTTACCAGTCAATTCAATGAAACCTGCAATAGATGAACATAAGCCTGGATTCAGGTTTCTAAATTAAGTAAATGTTTCCTATTGACTCAAATCAAGGATATTACTAGGAAAAGCTATTTAATATGTCTGCTTTTAATAAAACTGTTGGGGGCCTAACCAAACAACTTATTCTCAGCCCAAAGACTTCTCGCTTTTACTTTGTGTTAAAATACATAGCATTAATTCTTCAGCAACCAACATTCCACTGCAGAAAACACTTAAATTTACAGGTTTCTCAACCTAAATCAAAGACTAAGTATTGCACAACTTGAAGAAAATAATTTATAGCAAAGATCCCTCTTCTGATTACTTTCCAGGGTTTGAAATGATTAATTATTCAGGTGAACATAAAGCATTACTGCATAGATTAAAAATATACTGGGCATTTTAAGGTATTTTTAAATGATACAATTTAACAAATTAAGGATGAAATTCTGTTACTGTGATGTATCACTTTTTTGATATGCATATGTTGAACTGACCTGCCATCTCTGGGATGAATCTCACTTGATCATGGTGAATGAACTTTTTAATGTGCTCTCGAATTTGGTTTCCTAGTGTTTTGCTGAGCATTTCTGAATCCATATTCATCACGGAGATGTACTTATATATTTTTTTCTTTTTATTGAGTTCTTGTTTGCTTTGGGTATCAGGGTAATGCTGGCCTTATAGAATGAGGTGGAAGCAGTCCACCTCAATTTTTTTTTTTTTTGAGACAGTCTCATTCTGTTGCCCAGGCTGGAATGCCATTGCATCAGCCTAGTTCACAGCAACCTCAAACTCCTGGACTCAAGCCATCCTCCTGCCTCAGCCTCCTGAGTAGCTGGGACTACAGGCACACACCACAATGCCCAGCTAATCTTTCTATTTTTTGAAGAAAAGGGGTCTCACTGTTGCTCAGGCTGGGCTTGAACTCCTGAGCTTAAGTGATCCTCCTGCCGCAGCATCCCAGAGTGCTAGTATTACAGCCACTGTGCTCAGCCAGTCCACCTCAATATTTTAGAATCATTTGAAAAAAATTAGTATTTGTTTTTCTTTAAATGTTTGGTAGATTTCAACAGTGATGTCATCAGGTCATTGATTTTGCTTTAAAGGGAGACTTTTTATCACTGATTCAATCTTGTTATTCATTCTTAGTCTGTGCAGGTTTTCAATTTCTTCAGCATTCAATTTTGGTAGGTTGTATATATCCAGGAATTTATCTTTTATTTGTTCCTAATAGTTATCATGATCCTTTTTAGTTCTGTAGTATCAGTGGTAATACGCATTTTTTTCATCTCCGATTTTATTCATTTTGGGCTTCTCTCTTTTTTTCCTTAGTCTACCTAAAGGTTTGTAAATTTTGTTCATCTTTTCAAAAATTCCGCTTTCATTTTGTTGGTTTGTTGTATTTTTTTAGTCTCCATTTCACTTACTTCTGCTCTGATCTTTATGTTTTCTTTTCTTCTACAAACTGTGTTTAGAGTGTTTCTGTTGTTCTAGTTCCTTGAGGTATATATAATGTTAGGTTGTTTTTGAGATCTTTTTTTCTTTTTTTGATATGTGTCTATTGCTATAAATTTTCCTCTTAGAACTGTTTTTACTGTATCCCACAGGTTTTGTATCCTGTATTTCTATTTTCATTGTCTCAAGACATTTTTAAATTTTCCTTTCAATTTCTTCATTGATCTGTTAGTTCTTCAGGAGCATGTTATGTTAACGTATTTGTGAAGCCTCTGAGGTTTCTCCTGTTATTGACTTCTAGTTTTATACTCTGTGGTCAGAAACTATGCTTGATATTATTTCAGTCATCTTAAATTTGTGAAGACTTGTTTTGTAGCCTAACATATGATCTCTCTTGGACAATGTTTCACATGCATTTGATAAGAACGTGTATTTTGTAGCTGTTGGATGGACTATTCTGTAAATGTCTGTTAGTTCAAATTGGTCTAGAATGTATTTTAAATTCAATGATTCTTTCTGGAATTTCTGTCTGGACAAGCTGTCATCTGCTGAATTTGAAGTGTTGAAATCCCTAGGATTATTGTAATATAGTCTATCTCTCCTTTTATGTCTATTAATATTTGTTCCATATAGCTAGACACTCCAATGTTGGGTGTATATATATTTACAATTACTATATCCTCTTACTGAATTGACCACTTTATCATTATATAATGAACTTCTTTATCTGTTTT
>CAUYRT010038000.1:0-11421 GCA_963574885.1 Lepilemur ruficaudatus | reverse complement strand
TGTTACAGTTTAAATCTAGATAGAAAAGAAAGATTTTTAGCCTGGTGCGGTGGCTCATGCCTATAATTCTAGCACTCTGGGAGGCCGAGGTGGAAGGATGGCTTGAACCGAGGAGTTTGAGGTTGCTGTGAGCTAGGCTGATGCCACGGCACTCTAGCCCAGGAAACAGAGCGAGACTCTGTCTCAAAAAAAAAAAAAAAAAAAAAAAGAGAGAGAGAGAGAGAGAATTTTGTCAACTATCCAGACATTAGGCATTCAGTTTAGGCTCCAGAAAGACCATGCAATAGAGACCACACCCTAGAGTAAGAGTTGTCACAGAACTAAGGGCAAAATCAAGAGAGTCCATAAAACAAACCCTAGAAAAGTCAGTAATACCCTCCAGTAATAAAACTGCTTGCAGGAATAAAACTCAAAATACTTTAGAACAAGATAAGATAATCAGGAAGAAACTCTACAAAGTATTTTTCATACTGTCCAACATGCAATCAAACCTTAAAAGATATGCAAATAAGCAGAAAAACGTGACTCTTTATGGGCAAAAAAGAAAGACAATAAAGCAGTCCTGCAGATAACTCAGATGAGTTTGCTGCAAGGAGGCAAGCAAGCAGTTTGAGGACATTTCAAAAGTGAAAGGATTGTTCAGGATTAGAGGTGGAGGGTTTCTGTGACTGGCCATGGCCCGGAACAAGTGCATGTTGATGAGATGTTTCTTTTTTTCTTTTTCTTTTCCTCTTTTTTTTTTTTTTTTTGTGGTCAAACTTTGTTTATAATGTTATTTGAGGGGAGCCTGCCATGGCAGGCAGTTTCTTAGTGGAAACTGTAACTGATGAAATCCAAATAAAGCTTGGAGTTTAGTTAATATTGATAGGAATATATCAATGACAGTTATTTTAGTTTTGACAAATGTGCTTTGGTAATATAAGATATTAACAGTGGGAGAATGTACATGAGGGGTATACAGGAACTCTCTGTACTATCTTCATGAATATTTTATAAAGCTGCAATTGTTCCAAAATAAATAGTTTATTTTTTTAAGAAAATAGGCATATTCTTATTTCAACAAAGGCAAAAAAAAAGGGGGGGGGCGGTATCTAGGGACACATTGTCCCTGTGTACACTTTTCCTTGTGTCCCAAAAGATATTTATACAGTGAGGACTATGAAAGACAAAATGCAACAGACAATTAAGAAGATGAATGTGTTAAGGCTATTACAACTGGGAGGATGCTCATGAATGCAAAGGGAACTCTCAAAGAAAAGAAAAAGGATTTGGAGTCTTACAGAGGCAGGTGAACAAGGGAGTCATGAAGAAGGGTGGACACTGAGTCTTACCTGAAGGGTGGAGGCACGTCTTACCTCTGAACATGTGAGGGCAGGGTGGTCCTTTGGGTGAGCTGCTTCTCAGAACACATTGGGGTTGGGAATTTCAGGGTGCTGGGATTACAGGTGTGAGCCACCCTGCCTGGATGATTTTTTTTTATTTTTTAATTACTTCTGCCTGTTGATATATATATTTTCCTTGAATACAGTATTGTTCTAGACTAAATCACATGCGCCCAGATTTCTTAAGATTTGCATAAGACATTGTCCACATTGGTCCTGCTGACAATTGGGTCTTGGCTCAGTGGCTCTCAGTCTTGACTGTTATTTAGAAGCATAGCTTCTTTCCAGGAGCACAGGGCTCAGGTACAGTTTAACATCGTTGGGGGTTTGCAGGCTCATGCTGCTGATTTTGCAGCCCAGGAAATCATCACTTTCTCAGCCCCAAGATGTGGTAGATGAACTGAAATGAAGTCACCAGGTTTCACGTGAAAGCTCCTGCAGCCCTACCTAGAAGTCCCTGAGAGGGGGACGCTGAATGTAACTAGAGCTCCAAATGAAAGGCTCTCTTACGAAACAGAATTACAGATTATACTTCTTGAGAGAAAAGCATTAGAATGGACAAGATGTGTGAGGAGACACTGGCAATGGCAATGGCCACATGGAAGTGTTAAAATGGCTTCTTACTTGAAACCCCCAGAAAAATAGAATCGCCGGCACATTTTCCCCCTATTTTCCACTCCTTACCCCCAAGGAGGAAGTATTCCTTTCTGAAGTATATGTCAATCTACGCAATAAAATACCAAACAGAAAAAAAAAAGGTGAGGAATGAAGATGGAAGAGGCAGAAATAAAATAGAAAACCAGAAGTCCTAAGGGCAGAAGGGATAATTTTGTTTTGTGTGCGTGAAAATGCTACTGAAAAAATTTAGATGAGAGGGAATACATAGGAGAGGAAAGGTATGTTTCAACAATTGTTTTAAAAAGCTATATATTTAAATTCCCCTTAATGACCTTTAGACATATACATAAATATTGAAATTTTTTTAGAGAGGGGGTGGCACTCTGTTTCAGGCTGGGGTGTGGTGGTGTGATCATAGCTCACTGCAGCCTGGAATTCTGACTCAAGTGATCCTCCTAAGTAGCTGAAACTATAGGCGTGTGCCACCATACCTGGCTAATTTTTTGTAGAGATGGGGTCTCGCTATATTGACCAGGCTGGTCTTGAACTCTTGGCCTCGAGCAATCCACCTGCCTTGGCTTCCCAAAGTGCTGGGATTACAGGTGTGAGCCACCATGCCTGGCTGAATTTTTATTTTTTAATTACTTCTGCCTGCTGATATATTTTCCTTGAATACAGTATTATTCTAGACTAAATCACATGGGCCCAGATTTCTTAAGATTTACATAAGACATAGTCCACATTTAGTGCTGCTGACAATTGGGTCTTGGCTCAGTGGGTCTCAGTCTTGACTGTTAATTAGAATCATTAGAGAACCTGAAAGATATTGATGCCTGGGTTCCATCCCCAGTGATTCTGATGGAATTGGTCTTGGTGTGGCCTAGAACTCCATGTTTTTAAAAGTTCCCCTAGTAATTCTAATATTCAGCGGAGACTGAGAACCACTGAGTACGAGCTGGATGCAAGGTCGACAGTAACCGACTACTCATTTCTGAGTTGCTGGTGGTTGTGTTTGCCTGAAGTTAGAAGCAGTTCTCTGATTTCCTCTTAATGAAGTAGCTGCCATCTTTGCAAATGTATGTGAATGCAGAGGCTAACAGAGCACATCTTCCAAATTGCCTTTCCACCATCTATTAGCCATTTTTGTCCACTCCCTCGCTCATCCCACTCTCCCGCCATCAGGGTCATGCTGAGTTACACAAATAAGGAGGACACAACAATAGCAGACTGCTTGGAATTCAGCGTTGCGTGGATTTTCTAAATAAATCTTTGTTTTTACCCAACTGTATAGATAAGCTTTTTGCAATCAACCTTTCCAGATAGCAGCTAATGCATAAAACAAGGTTGAAATATAGATCATGATGATGTAATACTCATTTTATTCCTTCATATTGACTGGAGTTCCCAGTAGCATTTTATGTGATCTTTTTGACTCTGTTTAAAGAAAAGTCGTGAAACAGATGGATGTCCTGCTGACAGCCACCCAGGAGGCTCGCTTCTAAGCAATATGTGGGAAGCTGCAATCAGTTCAAAGTGATGAGGGGGATGCAGTGGCACAAACCCTATTAGCAAATAATGAGATTTGTACATCCCCTGTACCTCCAAAGAAGAACTCTCCTGCATGCCTTTTCTTACTATTTGTTTTCACTTAAAAAGCTATTAAAGCCTTCTCTGCTCTTGGAATAGAGCACATCTTCTCATTGTGCCCGTTATCAGCCACAATAAATAGATTTGAGCTCAGAGATTCCAGCACTTTAATTGCCACTGTGCACTTTTCTCAAGTAATAAAAAGAAAATATCAACTTTTATGTGTCCCCTTTGATATGGTCTATGTGTAGTGCCTGCACTTTATTCCCCCAAAGACCCACTCTCTGGAAAAGAAAGGCTGTTCTGATGGTATTGTTTGCCTTTAAAGAAAATCAATAGTCAAACTTAAAAAGTGCTCTTACTTGAAGTAAAACATAGAAGCGTCTTAAATAGATACATATGGGCAGCAGTTTGTGTCTTTTGGTTGTAAATGACCTAAAAAAGAAGTTCCTGAAACATGATGCAAAATGGCCTAAATAGAAGAGTTGAGCGACTCTATCGACCTCCTCTAGCCACAGCCAATCTCGCAGTTTGGCTGACTGCATAGTGGAAAGAGCGTACAGTGTATATATTTACGTGAAAACATACAGATTTGAATCTTGGCTCCATCATTTACAAGTTGTGTGACATCAGGCAAATTACCTAACCTACCTGTGCCCTGTTCCCCAAGCATAAGATAAAAATGACAGTATTTATTATATATTGGTATACTAATAGGAGACATTGTATGTATAATACTTAACCTAGCATATTGTAGGTGCTCAACAAATGGCAGGTGCACTTTCTTGCCCTGCACCGTTTTCTTCTTCATACTATATAAGCAATGTCAAAAGCTGTGGGATCTTTTTATGTCCTCAAAGAACTAGTTCTTAATATTTTTTTGTGAGTTGTGAAGTTTGAAAATGGGCTTAAAACTCTGAATACTTCCTCTTACGCCCTGCTTTATATGTACACGTATATAAGCATTTTACATACAAGTTGGTTTAAAGCCTTGTGTTTTATAGCGACTCTTCTGTCTTCCAAATCCCATAATAATCATTCTGCAGAAAGTACCCCCTTCCTAGGGAAGATAAGGAGGATTGAATAAGAGGTGACAAGGTCAAAAGATACGATCGCCATTCACAGCGAGGTTCTCTAGTGTGCCCCTGATCCAAGAATAAAGGGCAACCTAATGATTTCCCTGGGACATAGTATTGGCAGTGTTATTTGTTGTCCTATATGGGAGAATTTGGAAGCTTGAAATTAAAAGAATGACAGAAAATCGCTTGATTTATCAGCCTTGGAAGCGTGATCATTATGCTCGGAATATGTTGCTCTCAGTTGATCAATGTCTTTCCGGCATTGCTGGTGATTTTTTTTTAATATGTAGTGCCATGGTGTAAGCCTTCATTATTGTGTAGTCACATCCATTTATCAGAATTTCATAATAATAAGTTAAAAGCAATGGGATTGTTTGGTCCATAAAAGACAGACATGATTAATCAACGTCTCTCTTTCTCTTTCTCTCTCTCAATCTCTCGTGAGTGAAGGACTGAACCAATAAACAAGAACTGAGATAAGAAATAAAAATGTTGTCTTTTTGGTTGTTGCTGTTTGGGATAAGGGCATTTTCAATTTCACTTTTCTTTTAATCATGAAAACCAAGGCTGGCCCATGCAATGGTATGCTAAGGGTGGAACTAAGTTCTGTTAACTTATATCTCATATTCAGATACAATTCTTGTATTGCATTAATGTGTTCTGCAAATATGAGGTTGAATTAAGTAATGTATCAGAACTCTATCTGTACTAAATGAAAAGGATAATCTAACTTTGATTCAATTGTTTAAAACTTAAAAATTTCTATATGTGCTTAATCTCACATCTAGCCAGTCTTGGATCATCTGTGGAATGATATTATGGTATGTTTCTTTTGAAAGGGTAAATTTGTCATACTACATATGGGATAGTCAAAGATATCTCATTTCCTCTCATATGTGATTATAAATTACCGTTTTCTGTTATTTTAACACAGTCTTAATGGGGGTATATGTTTAGTTGATTTACTCCTCAGTCCTTGAGCAAACAGGAACTCAAGTAAATAAAAAGGAGTTTCACTATTTGCTTTCAAGAAGCCCCAAGTCTAGTAGAATATAGAAATATGTACATATAATTAGAGTAAATGCTATTCATGATATGTCCAATATGCTATAGAGATCCTATTTAGTTATTTTCCCTTTGCTTTTCATCCTAATTTCTAAACCCTTGCTTCTCTAAAATCAAGAGGATATTTTATATCTTCTGCAGCAACTTGGTTGGAATTGGAGACCATTATCCTAAGACAAGTATCTCAGGAATGAAAAAACAAACACCACATGTACTCTGTAATAATTGGGAGCTAAACAACGGGCACACATGGGCACAAGGAGATGTAAAGGCCATTAGACCCTGTGAAGGTGTAGGGTGGGAGGGGTGAGGGGTAAAAACATACTTATTGACTATAAGAACACTGTTCTGATGATGGGCACACCAAAAGCCCTGACTTAAGCATTATACCAGGTATCCATGTAACAAAAAACATTTGTACCCCCTTAGTATTTTGAAATAAAAAAATTAAAAAGAATATTTTATCATCAAAAAGTATATCAGTTCAAATTATGTTTCCAAGGGTCCCCCATTTAAGCATTGTTATGTAGCATTTAAATCATAGGTATGTAGCGAGGGGAGCATTGGTCTGACAATCTTTAGCTAGACATTTGAAATGCAAATGGGCAGTATACCTGAGAAGAGTAATTACTTCCTCTTTATGGCCAATTTCTTTCTGGTTTTCTAAAATGAGCTTTAACTAGTCTGCTATTACACTCAGTTCAGAGACTGGGATTCTTAATAACTGACTCACATCTTAAACAAAACTTCAATATTCCTCTGTAATACCTCAGAGGAACCAGAGCCATATTCAGAATTGATTGCATTTGTGGAATAAATTCCTTTCTGTGTACCTAACCAGTCATTTGAAGTGCACATCAGGTCAGCCTTCATCAAGTCTGCTACTCCATCTCTTTCATTAATAAAAACTGACATTTCAAATTCCAGCTGTTATGTATCTAAATAGATATGCACTATACAAACGTAAGAACAACTGCAGAAATATCCTGTTTTTATTCTGCCTTGTGAGGATTTCTAAAGAGGTTGTATTTGGCTTTCCAAACATGATTGTGAAGTTTTTTTTTTCCACATCCTCTCAAGCATGTTAATAGCAAGAAGGTGGTTTTCGTCTACAGATTTAAATTCTAGAGAAACATCAGCAGACGCTGTGATAAGTAATGTGTGATCAGTGCTTGACCTTTTGTCTTCCCTGTGGAATTTCATTAATTCTGATATTGATCGGGAAAAGATCTGTTTGCAAAAATTCACACAACAGCTCAATGGAATTGCATTCTTTTGGGATGCGACTTACTTTGCAGAGGTGATATTAGTGACAGTAAGTTCAGTTCACAAATAATAAATTCAAAGTATAATAAAATAAATAAAGTGGTTGCAGAAATTGCTAGGAAGATTCAAAGGAAGAAGATATAAAAGTCAATTGTGGGATTAGAAATAATTCAACATTCATTCACATGTTCATTCATTCCACAAATGTGGACTGACGATAATATGTCTGGAAATAAGGGAGCTAGGAGGGGCATTTAATGGCAAATTCACACACTGTACAGCATGGAAGTGGTCACTAAAAAGTGAACGGAAACACAGAGTGCTAAGGTCTACATAAGGAAAGACCAAATTCTTTGGAAGTATAGGAGGGGCATGTAATTTATAATTTATCCTGAGGGAACCAGAGAAAGTGCCCAGACAGGAGATGAGAACATTCATTAAGTGGAGGAAGTGGGCAGAGAAGGCATTTATTCAGAGATAAGAGAGGATAGCACATGCCTCCAAAATAAAATTTAGTAACGATGGTAAGAACACATAGTATGAAGGAGCAGTGTGGTAAAGAGGAAAGCCAGATGGTTTTAGGGCTTTGAATTCCATGTTAGAATTTGTCCTAACACTGTTGGGAACCAGAGACGTTTTAAGCAGAGAAGGTCCATGATCAGATTAATAATTTAGAAAAATCACTTTGTGCACAATATGAGTGGTTGAATACGGGGTGGAGAAAAACAGTGATACCGTTAGGAGGTTACAACAGAAATCTGAGCAAAGAATGACATGGAATGCAGTTATGGTAATGGCAAGATGAATTAAATGGATGAATCAAGACATAAAGGATATGAAAATTGGTGGCTTATGAAATGCACAGGTTGCAGTGGAAGGAAATGTTAACATATTTTGCCACAGTAATGGTAGTCGGTAAAATGATTCAATGCAATAAGAAAAAGAATGTAAGGATAAAGGGAGAAATTGTAACCAATTTGAGCTTTTAGTAACAGCAGTGATGTCCAAAGAAATTAGATATTAGGATCAGGGATTCAGAATTAGAGCTAAAATGGAAATATAGTTTTGGAAATCAGGAACATTGAAATGAACATGGTTCTCCTGAGATAAAGTGTACAATGAGAAGGAAGAGACTGTGAAGAATATCAAGGTTTAAAAAGCTGGCTTAAGAAGAATGACCCATAAAGACAACATAGAAGTATGTAGAGTTGCAAAAGCCAAGGAAATACCAGTAAAGAATAATCAGCAATGCTCAATTCTAGTAAAAGTTTCTATAATGATAGGAGCAAAGTTGTCATTTGATTAACAACAAAAATATCAATGGTGATTATTGTAAGAGCGGTTTCAGTGTCAGTGCAGAGAGGTACATAGCGAGTGGGGAAATGATGGAAAAAATGGGCAACACTTCCAAGAGTAGATAATCAAGAGTCTTGAGGGATGGTTAACATGTTTGAAGGTGTAGATGCTTCAGAGGACAAGACTGGTCAGTGGCCTCAGCAGTGCAGAGAGGCACGACAGGGTGCATTAAATGAGTGGTGAGTATTCTTTGGTTGGAACAAAGTCCATGAAGAGACAGATTCAAATTCTCTTACATCTCAATGCATCCAACTGCCTCTGTGCTTTCCTTGCCTTTGAATCCAAGCCCCAGAGAAATGTCTGAGATTGGCAGAGCCCAGCTCACATGACGGCACAGAAGGAGGTATGGGGACATGAATTTTCTTACTTCTTCCTCTGAAAGAAGAACTCATAATACACAGTTTACCCAAATATAGGAAAGATGTTCAAAGACCGTGATCAAAAATTAAAATATCCACTACATCTCCTATTACTTGAGACTAAATGTGGGGTTTCCTCAAACCAACAGAGGACAGCATTTTAGGATGGATAAATGGTTCAAAATGCAAATGGAATAGAGTGGTCAAAAGCAGAGGTGGCGAACGTGCAGCCTTAGGGCCACATGTGGCCTTCTAGGTTCTTAAAGGTGGTCTTTTTACAGAATTCAAACTCTATAGAACAGATCCTTTTATTTGTAGTAATACATTTTTGCTCATCTTTTATATTTTTATTATATTTTTTAAATGAGCATATTTAAAATACCAAAGAATAAAATAAGTTTCAACAAAATAATCCTCCAAGATTGACTGGCATAATTAGAACATTATTGAGCCATAAGGGCTAAATTGACAGCTGCTACATTCATGATTGAGTTTTAGCTCCCCCTGAATGACTGTCTCCACTACCTCATGAGGCTGGTAGGCGAGAGTTTATGGGGGTTGAGTACACCAGCCTGTTATCAGCTTTTGACAACAGTGCACTGTGTTTCTGTTTGAAGTGGAATTTGTAATAGTTGCATAGCTCAACAGTATTTTTTAATTCTGTCTGCTTAACAACCCATCATGTCAAAGAAGATCAAGAGAATGCTGAAGGAATAAAATAGATTTTTTAATGAGAATTCATAATTACAATATTATCTTGTTTCTGCTAAAGATAAGATGATTTGCTTGCTTTGTGATACTGCAATATCAACATTAAAGAAATTCAGTGCTCACCAGCATTATAACACTCATAAGGACCACAAATATTTAAATTAGAGGAAGAGGCACAAAAGGTTGTATTGCAGAAATTAAAAGATGAAAAATAAAGCAAAGACAGTTCTTTAAAGCAGCAGTAAGACCTGGAAATAATGCCACTGAAGCAACTTATAAAGTAGCTTATATACTTGGGAAAAAAGGGAAGCCATTCAGTGATGTAGAAATTGTGAAAGAATGCATTGTCGAAGTTGTAGGATGCTTAGATCCTGATAACTTTTCAAAGTACAAACAACTGCCTCTTTCAAGGAGAACAAAAACTGATCGGCAGCATGAATTACCCTTCAACTTAACAGAACAACTTCATGCAACACTTCAAAAGGAAAATCTATATTATTTAATTGCCTTGGATGAATCAACTGATACTACTGACTTGGCACAGGTTTTATACTTCATTCGGGTTATAAGAGAAGATTTTCTTTACTGCAAAGAGTTACTTGCTTTGGGCTCTCTTGCAAACAGAACACAGGGAATAGATATCTTCAACAACTTTTGAGATAAATGTCATGAAGTTGGACTGAATTTGGTCAATTTAGTGAGTGTATGTACAGATGGTATACCTTCCATGACAGGAAAACATGAAGGATTTATTGCACAGATAAAAAAGTATTAACAGATCCAGATGCTCTTATTTTTTTTCATTGTATCTTTCATCAGCAAAATCTTTGTGCTATTTTAAAAAAGAGTCACTATTTTAAGTGACACTTTACAACAAGTTATAAGTATTGTTAACTATATTCATGCAAAGGCAACACGGCATCATCAGTTTCACAATGTGCTAAAGTTGAATGATGAAATATCCAGTGTGGATTTACCGTATCATTCTAAAATGCATTGGCTATGGCAGGGATGGCTGTTAGTCAAAATTTTATCTCTGCAAGAACAGATAGTTAAATTTTATGAAGAACAGAATCAGCATTGTGAATTACTGAAAGATTTCTATAGGAATACAGCATTTCTGTGTGATATCATGTCACATCAAAACAACTCGAATATTCTTTGGAAGGTAAAACTAAATCTATATATGATATGTGGAAAAAAATCCAAGCATTTCAAGAAAAGCTATCTTTTTTCAAAATAATTCTTCGAAAGGAAAGTTAAGAGTAACATTTTCTTCAATTAGCAAAGGTCAATGATGAGCAGAATGATATATGCAGATCATTTGAAGAATACGTACCTGTTATAGACCTATTAATTGGAGAACACAAAGAAAGGTTCACTGACTTTAAGAATCATGACATCATACTCAAATTAGCATTTCAGCCTTACCTAGTTGATATCACCAAGGAACCTAAAGAAGTACAGATGGAATTGATTGAGCTCTCAGTAGATTACATTTTAAAGTCATTGTTTGATGCTAAGAACGACCCAATTGAAATATGGAAAAATGCAGAATACCTGTGTCTTGAGCGACATGCCCAGAAAATGCTACCTTGCTTTTCAAACACTTATTGCTGCAAACCTACATGCTCCTACCTAATCCAAATCAAGATGTCCTTAAGGTCACAAATGACTGATACCATCTAGACGACCAACTGAAACTATGGACCTCCATGCTGAAACCAAATATTCAAACACTTTCCAACAAAAAGCAGACACAACAAAGTCATTAAAAGGTTAGTTAACCTTAAAATGAACAGTTTTCATTTTTTGAAATTATTAAGTACATAGTAGTTAGATTTTTACAAAATGTACTTTTTAAAGTATATCTGATTGAAGTTTCTTGAATGTGGCCTTCTTTGGTTACAACTACATTAATGTGGCTTTCCAACATGAAAAGGTTCCCCACCCTGGTGGAAAGCATGAGGGGTCAGTTTGGCTCCTGAGGAGTTATTG
>CAUYRT010037999.1:0-55857 GCA_963574885.1 Lepilemur ruficaudatus | reverse complement strand
ATATAATGTCAATTCCATCAAAATGCCTAGGTAAAAGGCTGGAAGATTATATGTGAAGTTAACACTGGTTATCTCTGGGGACTTTACAAGTAACTTCTTTCCCATGTACTTTCTGTGTTTTCCAAAGATGCAATGAGTACATACTCCATTTTAATTTAAACAAATTCATTAAATAAATCTGGCTTGATGTACAGTTCAAATGAGCTCACAGAAAACTTCTAGTTTGTGATCACCAGTATCTCATTTTAGCAATCATTAAAACAAGGACAATTAGTCTATATCCATTTAAAACATTTTCATATGGAAGCACTGACGGTTCTCCAAGAGAGTAAGTTAAAATATAAAAAAAGTAGTAGTAGATATGAGGAAGAAGTTATTGATTCTCATAACCTAGAATGCAGTTTATAAGTAGCAACTTTGTTGTTTTCCCTTTGGTTTTGTTCCCTGTATATAAGTCTTTGAGTTATAAATTGGATTTTACCAGGTTTTTCTAATCCACAATACCCAGTATAAGGTAGATATGAGAATAATGAAAAAAATCTCCTTTCTTTTCATCAGTAAGAGAATAGAAATCTGTTCTTGTTTGTTTAGACATCTTCCTGACTTCATGCAAAGGCTGGGGTCAAATATGTCCTTGAGTTCTATTCAGGCTTGATTATTTTATGGTTATACTCTAGAGCACTGCTCTAAAATAACTTGAATATATCGTGGTCTCTAATGATTGTTTGCTATCCTTGTGTGTCATCTTCACATTACTCTACAGAACAGGTCTCAAACTGTATCAGGCATCAGAGTCGCCATGCTCTGGAGGGGCCGTCAAGTTAGATTCTTGTACCCACCTCCACAGTGTCTGATTCCGTAAGTCTGGGGTCAAGCACGAGTTTCCATTTCTAACAAATTCCCAGGCGATTCTGACGCTGCTGGTCTGAGGATCACGGTTGAGAGCTACTGATATACATTGATCATTTCAGTTCCTATTGCAAGCTTACTTAAAGCAGAAAACGGGCCATTTTCATCAGTAATATTTAGTCATTTATTTTTTGGAGGTAGGGGAATGGGAGGGCTTCTCATTCTCTCCAACAGATATCTTTGATAAGAGAAACTGGTGCCATAACTGATGGCACTCCTCCTAACAGAAAGAGAGTCATAGGTCAAGTGCAGCAAATATAACATGGGTACCTCTAATGCCATACCTGGTTACCATGACTGCATTGTCCAGGGAATAGTGGCACATCTCACCTAAGCATTGGGATTATGTGCTCCTTCCTCAATGATACACATTAACGAACGAACATGGAGTTTTTGAAATAAAACTCTCAGAATGTAATATCGGGATTATCTGTAAAATGTGTAAAAGTTATCATCAAAAAAAAAAAAAAAGATTACACTAAGTATTATATTGTGAGAACTTTCAGTCTACACTCCAAACCTTTCTAGCAGAGTCAGAACTCTTTACTCTCAGCCTGGTTTTAGATGAGTTTTATAAAAAAAATAAAAGTCCCTGACCTATGGTCCTCCAGGAATAGAGATGAAGACATAATTTTGCATGAATCTATCTAAAATTCCATTTAACTACATTATCTTTTATTTAATTTACATAGATATGAATTTTATTACATTTGCTTAGTGCTACATATTAAATTCCCATCATATCCATTTGATTCAAGTTAAGTAATATATGTGAAGGAGCTCAGAAAAATAGTTCAATACAAATGGAAAAGTGTGGTGGTAGTTATTATTTTTTCCATTATGTGAATGAGAAAACAGTGGAGATAATTTAATACCTCTCAAGGCTCATTGGCACAGTTAAGAACATGATGAAAACTCACTGTTTTTTGAGTTAGTGAATGAGTGAGTGAGAAAAGCTTGGACTCTGGAGATAGACTTCACTTCAAATACAGAACCCATCCTTCCTATACGTGAGACTTTGGGCAAGCTACTGCTACTTAGTCTCTTTGAACCCCATTCGGTGTGCTTGTCACAAAAATGATGTTAACAATGGCTACTGTTGAGATTGATAGGATTAAATAAAACAAAATTTGTAAAACGTGCATAGCAGGTTGCACAATTTTATAGATACACTATTCATAGAAGACACTAGATTTTACACATTACATATACATTTTTAAATTTTAAAAGGGTGATTTTATGGTATGTGAGTTATATCACAATAAAAAATAAAGTATGTAACAAAGTTCCTGGCATAGAATGTCACTCAACAAAACTTTTTTCCTTCTGCTGTGTAGTCTAATAATCTGGCAACAGTAATTATGGCGTAGAAACGGCTGGATGGCATAACATGCAAACGGGGTTCTGATTTTGTAGAAGACTGATGGAAGCTTTAAGTCAAGTTTAACTAACAAGAGCACATATCTGTTAAGGGTACCTGGTTAAAAATGTAAGATTGAACACCATTATTTCCATTTCTTCCTTAAATAACACTAACACAGGAGTAAAAAATAAATCTAAAGTGGTGTACATCCACAAAGGCAATGAGAATAAGAGAGGAAATAACAACAAACAAGAAGTGTTAATAGCTTTTTCAGAGATAAAAGGCTGAAATGTTCTGCAGGAGATGATAGCTGGATTTTCATGTGCCAGGTAAATTCAGAAGACTTTGAGGATTAGGGTGGAACTAAAGATAAGAGAATTGATTAAAAATTTATATAACAATAAGTTAGAACCCAATATCCTATTCCTTATCTCGTGCACCCATGTAACAAACCCCTTGCCAATCCTAATAGGAGAGAGGAGGTTTATTCTCTGGGAATAAACGAGAGAAACTCCAGACTTGTGGACACAAGGCCGAGCAGAGAAAAAGGGTGAGAAGTCAGGCTGAAAACAGGGAAAGTGGAGAGCAATCTACCGATTCCAGAGTGAGAGCTCCAAATTTACTCCTCTTCTTGCTTTTCAGAAAGCTAGAATCCAGGTTTCTCCCCCCCGTCTCCTCCTCACCACCAGAAAAAATGTTGGAGAAGTCCTCTGGAGACACGAGCCAACCCGAGGTTACAGGCGTGCACGTGCAGCCACATCCCTGTGGCTGGCCTGCCCATGTCCACCCTAGTGAAAGGCCTGCCCATGTCCACCAAGTCTGTGTCACCAGTTTACAGTCTCACTCTCAAATATGAAAGGATAGCCAAGGACCATCAGGAGTTTGAGAAATTTCTGTAATCTGAGAGATGAAACCAAAATGAACAAACTGAGAACCTCCCCCAATTATTGAGGATAGGCAAGCTTATGCTACAAAACAATCTCACGCTTTCAGTGGTATAAAAGAACACCCAACAACTGGGTTTTCTGTCCTGCTACGTGCTCACCATGGGTTGACAGGTGGGCTCTGCACATGATAGTTACTCAGTGACCTAGATTGGTAGCGCAGCCATCCCCTCGATCCTGGCCAATCACAATGCCAGAGACGGGAAGTAACTCCGGAGAGGCTCCAATGGGCAGTGAACTTCTCTGGCCTGAAAGTGACACATGCTCCTTCTTGGCCTGAAGTAATCACATGGCTGCATCCAGCAATGAAGGGCCTGAAAGCACCACATTCCTGTGTCCTTAGAAAGCAGAAATGGGGACATATTTGTGAACAGCCCCTACAAAGAGGAAATAGAGATAATTTATGAAACGAAATCAAAACTTTAAGGAAAGCTACAATAAATATACTTAAACATGTTTAACACTATTGTCAATGAAACAAGAAGTGAATACTACTTAAAAGAGACTAAGAACATAAAATTGCTCTTGCAAATTAAACACATATGAGCATATATTATATATTAATGATAATTTTTTATTATATTTATATATAAATATAATATAAATATATTATAAATTGTATCTAGTTATATTAAATTATATTAATAGACATATTTGTATGTTTATGTTATAAACATATATAAAATCTATAATAATAAATACATAAAATCACATTAAAAATCTATAAGTTAAATATATATATAACCAGAAAATTTGAAGATTCAATAAAGTGAAAATTCAAGAGATACAATAGAAATCTCTTTTAAAAAATAGAATATAAAGAAAAATATGGCTGGGTGCAGTAAACTCACACCTGTAATCCCAGCACCTTGGGAGGCTGAGGCAGGAGGACCGCTTGAGGCCAAGACTTCAAGACCACCCTGGACAACACAGTGAAACACCATCTCTACAAAAAAAATTTAAAAATTAGCCAGGCGTGGTGGCACATGCCTGTAGTCTAGCTACTTGGAAAGCCAATGCAGTAGGATCGCTTGAGCCCAGGAGTTCAAGGCTGCAGTGAGCTATGATCATGCCACGGCACTCCAGCCTGGGTGACACAGTAAGACCCTGTCTTAAAAAAAAAAAAAAAAAAGAGGAAAAAGGAAAAAAAGAATGAAAGCAAGAAAGAGAGAGATGAGAAAGAGGGGAGTATGCTTAAGAAAATCAACCACTCCAGTAATTTCAAAAATTGATATAATTTCCTAAAAGATATAATGAAAAAAAATAAGTGAAAAAGTTATCAAGTAAGGAATTCAATAAAAATTGCCTATGGCATGAGTTTCCGGATTGGAAAAGCCCACCAAGTGTAGGTAGAATGCATAAAGATTGGAATCAAGGCAACCTGTGCACAGGGTCATGCCCGCCTTTCTAAGTTCATTCCTCCACTATGAGCATAGAACCTGGAAATTATATTTCCCATGCTTCCTTACCTCAGGATTTCAACTACATTTTACCAATGAGAAGCACACATGAGAGCTTTGGGAGGCAGAAGAGAAGGAAAAACTATTATTTGTGGCAGCAGCTGTGGAGAGGCTCCTGAGTATTGGTGAATGTGGAGTTTTCCTCACAGTTTTGGATTCCTTGAGAATCATCCACTGTGGTGCTAGAGAGAGCTGAGATCAATAGCTGCCACTTTTCTGAGGAACCTGCACTTACCTTCACTCTCCAGTTTTTCAAGGCTGTGTCAACTTATAACTCACTGTATTAAACCTCTTCCTACTGGAAATATCTAGAAATATCTAGAAAATCCAGAATACTTGATTCTATATTCCTGAACAAATCTGATGATTATAGTATATTAACATGAAATCCCCAAACACCAGTGATAAAGAAAAAAATCCTAAAAGCTTGCTGGAGGTGGGGAGATGAGAGGAAAACATTTAAAACTTTAATATAGGAATGGCCTCAGGTGCTGCTCAACCGTGGATGCTATTAATAGAAGTAAATGGAGTAATGCCTTCAAAATACTCAGGCAAAATTATTTCCACGCTAGAATTTACAATTTTTAGACAATATTCTTAGACAAAATGACTTATAACTTAGAGGTATGATGTGTGAAGGTGAAGCAAAAATATTAACAAAAATAAAAGGTCCAAAACATTTACAGCAGAGGAGAAATTTTTTTTTTCCTCAGGAAGCAACTGGAAGATGTGTTCTACCAAGACTAGCGAGGACACAAAGAAGGAGAAAGACTAGGAGCTAGAAGATCAGGTGTAGGAAAGAGGGAAAGAAAATTCCCGAGATGGCAGTAAAGTTTAGGATGACGGATGGGTGGCAGGCCTACAGAGTTCAGAGCCCACCCTGGAGTAAAGATGCTCCAGGAGGAATGCCTCCAAAAGCAAATTAGCCTGACTGACTTTAACCCATTGAGAGAGTTTGGGAAAGAAATGCTAATGCTGTGTTGGACCACATTGTTTGTTCAAAAATATTTGCTGTGTCTCCTTAATACTCTCGTCTATGGGAGGGGTATATTTTCTGAATCGTTGATGTCAGGAATGGCCATGTGACCTGCTCTGTCCAATGGGATGACAGCAACATTGGAATAGCCACTTCTGAATGGAAGTGAATTTTTCCACTGATTCTTTTTTTTCTGCCAGGAGGCCAGCAGGCCCTGGATAAAGACTGTTCCTTCCTCCTGAGTCCTAGAAAAAGTGAACCTGAGGAGACCGGCAGCCATCCTGAAGTAGAAAAGAACAAAGCAAGAAATAAGCCTTTGTTGTTATGAACTTCTAAGATTTGGGGGTTATTTGTTTCTTCTGCATAATTTAGCCTAAGTTGACTAAATACATAGAAAACCAAACAGTCTAACAAACAAAAGTGGTATTAAGGCAGACAAGCAGTTGCATAAGAAATAAAATGAATAGTAGTGTACTGTGTGCTCAAATATGAGCAATTCATTCTTTCCACAAATATGGAAGTAGCACCTACTGTGTGCCAAGCTTTGTTTTAGGCACTGGAAATAGAGCAGTGGAAAAACAATGTCATTACTCTCATGGAGCTTACTTAAGTGTGTGGATACAGACAATAAACAAATATCAAGTAACCGTAATTGTATCAAGTAGGTCAAAATAAAGCAAGCTGAGGGGAACAGGGGTGTCATGAGGAAGGAAGTGTATTTTATATGAAGTGCTCATTTGCCCTAAGACTTGAAGGTTGTGAGAGATTGAGCCATGGACATCTGAAGGAAGAGTCTTCAGGAAAGGAAATAAGTAGAAAGGCCTTGAGGGGGCAACACAGTTGGCATTTCTGAGAACTAGCAAGGGGGCCACTGGCTGAAGAAGATTGGTGGCAGTGGCAGAAAATGGTGTGAGACCATTGGAAAGGGGGTGGGGCAGGCAGGGCTCCAGTTGGGACCCTAAAGGCCATGGCAAGGCCCTGCATCTTGCTTTGAATGAGTGGGAAGCTGTTGGGGGCTTTGAGCAGGACTTCCAGGACCTAAGAGTTTTAAAGCTCACTCCGACTGCAGTGCTGACAATTTTCAGTAGGTAGACAAAGGCAGAAATAGACAGACCAGTGAGTAGGCTATTGTAAAAATTGGGGTAATGAGGGTGCCTTGAGCCAGGGATGAGCCATAAGAGTGATGAGAAGTATTTTAATAAATAGACTTCAGGATGTATTTGGAATGCACAGTCTTACTATGACTGTAGGACAATATAATTTATGAAATAATGTAAACATTGAATGTCACGAAAAAAATCTATGTGTGTGTGTGAGAGAGAGAGAGAGAGAGAAAGAGTATAAAAGAACTACATCCTCATCTTTCAACTAAAAACATCAATAATTAGCAGTGTAAACATATTATTTGGAAACATGGAGATGAAAGCCAGAGAAAAACATTTGAAAGAATTATTAATAGAAGGATTTACCTTTGGGACATGAGGCACAGAGTTGGGAGCAGGCGGTGAGAAGATGGAGGGACAAGATTGCTGTTTTCATGATGAGCCTGATAGTATTTGATGTGTAAACTTATGTATATGTGGGACTTTGACAAAAATAGAAATGAATGTTTTTAAAATATACTTACATGTTTTTAAGAAACACTTAACACCTACAATGTGAAGAACAGTGTATGATAATTGTGGATGGTAAGGGAGAGTTATACAAAATGGGAGCCATGTTCTCAAGGTAGTTGTGCTCTGTATTATTTAAAATCTAGATTCTTCAGCTGTTATAGAGACCTCCAAAATAAGGCAGAAATGTATTTTATTTCCACGTAACATTTTTGAAATAAACAGCTCAAGGCTACTATAGAAGACCCAAGGTTTAGGAATCTAGGATCCTTCCAACTTGTCTTTCTATCAATACACAAATCAATACCCAGGTCATCCTTGACTTACTGAAATGTTTTCTTGGATTTGTTTACCAAGCCCCTGTAAGATTCCTTATGCAGTAGAAGCAGCACCATGGTGGAATGAGCATGGGCTGCACAGCCAGATAGTCCTGGGCTTAAATTCCAGTTCAATAAGATATTAGCAGGGATGACTTGTTAATTAAACTCTGCACTTCCATTTCCTCATCTTTAACACAGACATAATATTTTTTATTTTTTTTATTTCAGCATATTATGGGGGTACAAATGTTTAGGTTACATATATTGCCTGTGCTTCAAGTGTGTCCTTCCCCTAGAGAGAGACCCCCCTCTCTACTAAAAATAGAAAAATTAGCTGGACATGGTGGTGCGTACCTGTAGTCCCAGCTACCCAGGAGGCTGAGGCAGGAGGATCATCTGAGTCCAGGAATTGGAGGTTGCAATGAGCTATGATGACGTCACTGCACTCTACTCAGGGTGACAGAGCCAGACTCTGTCTCAAAAAAGTAAAAATAAAAATAAAAATAAAAATAAAATAAATTGCTAATCAACTCTTGCTTTACAGAAAACAAAATTACCTCTAGTCCCCTCAATGAACAGATAAGAATTTTGTTTCTTGGATTGCCATAAACCAGAAACTCTCCAATCTTTGTTAAAAATAAAGACATTCATTCAAAAGGCTAAATACTTAAAGATTTCTGAGGTAATTAATTTTGCACTTCCAAAAAAATAAAATAGACATAATACAATCTATCTAATAATGTTGTTAGGAGGATTAAATGAAATAACATGTAAACCTAAATAATGGCTACCATGAAGGAATTGCTCAATAAATTTGAGTTGTATTATTATTAGCTAAAGTGAGGATCTTAAGTGAAATAGTTGAAGTGTGAATCAGATCATGTGACTCCCGTGACTCCCCTTACATTTCGAATCAGATCTAAATTCCTTGTCACAGCTGACAAGACCCTACATAATCTGGTTCTTGGCTACCTGCCTTCACTAGGCTCAGCTCTTGCTGTTCCCTCTGCCTGGAATTCCCTTCTCCTTGATACACATGACTTGCTTTCTCATTTTATTCATGTTATGCTAAAATATCATCTTCTCGGAAGGGCATTTCCTAGCGATGCTGCTAAAATAATAACCACCATGCAGTGTCCCCTAAGTCTGGTTTCTATTTGATGTACAGCATTCAGCAATCTATTGTATTAATATTATACATTATCTGTCTCTCCCAAGGAAATATTAGCCCCTTGAGGACAAGGACTTTGTAATGCTCCACAGCTGTATCCTCAGCATCTGAAAATATCCCTGGCATATTGCAGGCCCTAAATCAATGTAGATGTAGTATTCAGCATCAATAAGACGTATAGACACTGCATCTACTCATAGTCTGGATAACCATGGTCAAAGCTGATTTCAGTGGAAGAGAGAAGCAGGGAAGGCAGAGGTGAGGAGTGAAGGGAGAGGGTGGCCGAGGGCTGTATTTGAGCACTGTGAAAGGAAAACTAACCACGGAAGCATCTGCCCTTGAATGCGGCCCATTAGTTCTGAGGCAATAACCACTTCATCCGTGCTTGTTTCGAGTGCCCTATTTCTTGGCTTTGTGGGAGTGATTTCTACAGCACCAAACTGAGCTTTGAATCCATGTTCTCTCCGCTTAAAAGTGGTGAAATAGTGCTTCTCTGAGGTGAGATGTTCTGGTCTAGCTGTCTCTATCGATCAAATAAATTATGTAGTGACCAAGATGGTTTTCATTTTGTACTGAGTACTTTGTACTTAATAAAGACTTGTCAAATAGAAAAGAGACAGGAAAGGTTAAAAAAAAGCCTTTTTGAACAGAGATAGCTTTAGTATTTAGACACCTGATTAAACACATGTGTTTGATGTAAACAAATTAAAGATTTTCTTTTTTCTTACCAAGTGTCATTAACTTGAGACCAAGAGTAGAGACAGAACGCTGTGGCCTTGGACTTCAAAATTATTCAAAGAACAGAAATGTAAAATGCAAGGTGGAAAATTCGGAGCCAAATTTAAATGAACAGTTCTCACCAATTCCTAATGTCACCAATTTCCACATTAATAAACATACTTTAAAAGTAAGACTTGGGATGGTTTCCCTTTTGACTAACTGAACTAACTGCAGCGGACATTAGAAAAAGTATAAAGGTAGCCATTAATAGTCATAGATCTTAAAGATTGTTTCTTTACTATTTCCCTACATCCCAACGATAAAGAAAAATTTGCCTTTATAGTACCTGTAATCTACCATCAAGAATCAGCAGCCAGATACCAGTGAAAGTTCTGCCTCAGGGAATGATGAATAGCCCCACCATCTGTCAGTATTTTGTTCTTAAGGCCCTACAGCCTGTTAGACAGATGTGTCCAGATACAAAAATATTCCATTATATGGACGATATCTTACTTGCTACAGCTACCACACAGGAAGTTGAACAAGCCTATAAGAAAGTAACCCAAGTTACTCCTGAACAAGGGTTACATATTACTCTGGAAAAGGTTCAAACTTCTACTCCATGAAAATATTTAGGTTGTATTGTAACACACAGCAGCATTCACCCACAATTTATAAAACTAAGTATTCCTCAACCTCTTACTTTAAATTCTTTACAACAACTCTTAGGACAAATAAATTGGGTATGTCCCATCCTGGATATTACTACAAGGGAATTAATGCACTTATTTATCACTTTAAAGGGTATCTCCATCTTAAATGCCCCTTGTTCTCTCTCTAATTAAGCATTACAGGAATTATCATTAGTGGAGGAAAAATTACAAGGTTGTTTCTTATCTAGAATTAACTCTTCTTATCCCATTGACCTTTTTCTCTTTAATACTAAACATAGTCCATCTGGCCTCTTAGGGCAGTTTATAACTGAGTTACATTGTTTAGAATGGATATTTTTAGGCTACACTTATAAAAAAACTTTTAATAAAGTTACAGACATGGTAGCTCATAATATACAAAAGGGAAGGGCATGCTGCATTCAGCTTTTGGGTTATGACCCGGCACACACATATATTCCTCTAAGCAAACAAAATTTAGTTAGACACTTTATTAGCACAAGACTTAAATTGGCAAAGTGCTTTCTCAGATTATCTTGGACAATTGTTAATTCATTATTATTCATTCGCATTATTGCAAGTTTTTTCAAACTACTCCTGTCACCTTGCCTAATATTTTACAATCTACCCCTATCTCAGGTGCTAAGATCATCTTCCCAGTTGGCTTTAGCAAAACAGGCAGGGCAGCCATAGCTTGGAAAGGGGCCAAATGGAATTACTTATATAAGAAAGGTTTCCAATCCACTCAATAAGCTGAAATGGGAGCATTAATACGAGCACTAAATACCTTTCCTAACACCCCTATCAATATTATTAGTGATTCTCAGTACACTGTGCATGCTCTGCAAAACCTTGATACCTCCTTCATTAAGGACATACCTAACAAAACTTTGTTATAATTATTTATTGATTTACATGCTCTATTTCCCCAGCAATGTCATCCAATTTCTGTTACACATATTAGATCACATGCCTCCTTACCTGGGCCACTTATAGACTGCAATAATTTTGTAGACAATATTGTATCTAATCAATTATGTCTCCTTACCCAAGATACTACAGCCTTTCAGCAGGCACGCTCAGATCATGACTTCTTTCATCAAAATGCTAAGGCATTGAAAAAACTTTATCCCATTACTCTAGCTCAAGCAAAACTTATTGTTAAAGCTTGTCCTGATTGTCAACAATTCTCTTTATCCCCTCTTACACTGGGCCCTCGAGTGAACCCATAAGGGCAGTTGCCAAATGATATTTGGCAAAGTGATATTGCACAATTACCTTATTTTGGACATCTCAAATACATACATGTTACTATTGATATACATTCAGACTTCATTCATGCCACGCCCTTGTTGGGGAAAACCAGCCGTCATGCTATCCACATTTATTGAAAACACAGTTTTAGGATTATCCAAAATTATCAAAACAAACAATGGCCCTTGCTATTTATGGAAAAAATATAATTCTGCCCTTCAAAATTGGAAAACTAAACATATCACAGGAATACCCTATAATTCTTCCAGGCAAGCTTTAGTAGAACATACACACAGTAATTTAAAAACTTATCTATTAAAACAAAAAAGGGGGAGCAAGCAACTGTCACCTAGAGAATAGATAGCTAAAGATTTATTTACTTTAAATTTTCTTAATATTGGAGATGATGGCTATATTGCTATAGATTATTGGTTGGGAAAACATAATTCTAATCAATTAAATCAAAAAAAAGGTTGGTTAAAGATTGGATTAATTATTTACAGCAAGGACCTTTTCCAGTATTGACATGGAGCAGAGGCGCAGTTTGTGTCTCTCAAGAAACAGGTCCAGAGTGGGTCCCTACAAACAGAGTGAAACTATGTTATGAGTTGGACAATACTGGACAACCCCATCCCGTAGATGATGAATCTGACCCTGCAGCAACAAAGAACAACGTTGATCAGGACGAGACAAGCTCCTGATGTGACCTGGGGTCAATTAAAGAGGCTTGATCACAGACGGTGATAATAATTAGAAAGGCTGAGGCTGCCCTGACAGCAGAAAGTCGATTTTTGGCATATTTGGCCATCATAAGTGAGGCTTCTGAACAGGTAGGACGATAGTTGCTACTCCTTTTAGGATGGTCATTGCTGTCTTCAGCAGGTGCCACAGTTTATTGGAGTCATTTATTGAACCCACCTTTATTTCATGTATTTACATGGTGGAATGTAGATCATCCTTTGCGTTCTAATGACACAGGGTGGACTGGTGGCGTTTGGTTGCCACTGTCAGGTCCCATTCTTCAACTCACAGACAGCATTCATGTGAGTCCTATCCATACCAAAATATGGAGAATGGGATTGCATTTTTTTTAGTTGTATATTATCCCACGGCAATTATACCAATTGCACTGGCATCTATACACTGTCTTTAAATGATAATGTCAGTGATTCAGTGATGATATGTACCACTCACTCTTATGTTTTCTTTTTTGAACAAAACCCCCCTAATATAACTCAACTTATCTATTATAATATCTCTTGTGAGAGTCCTTGGTATAGTTCTTGTATCACATTGCAAAATGTTACCAATCTTAATATCACTTACATATTTATATTAAAAAGAAGAGCACAAGCTTGAGTTCCTGTTAATTTAACAAGGAAATGGCAAGGAGAATCTTCCTTACAGGTCTTACAATCTGCCTTAACAAAACTTAGACCCAAACGCTTCCTGACTACTCTTACTGCTTTCTTAGTTTCGGCCATTATTATCCTTGCTACTGCAACAGTGGCTGCTGTATCTCTTACCAAGTCAATACATACCGTAACTGTAGTGGAAGCAGTTCTGGTAAATATCACACATCAAATGCAAGAACAAGCTGAAACTGATAAAGGCATATTGGCTAGACTGCAAGCACTTGAAGTGGCTATAGATTGGGTCAGAGACCAACAACAAGCATTTATTACTCATCAAGGTCTACAATGTGATTAGGAATATCGCACACAGTGTGTTACACCCTTACCATACAACAAATCCACTTGTCCTTGGGCAAAAATCTAACCTTCAGGGGGCCTCCAAATCTCATTTAGAATCTCAAGTACTACAATTTGAAAATCAAATACAACAACTCCATTCAAATATACAAATGGATACTTTACAAAAGCTACGAGATAGCTTTGCTTGGTTAAACCCCAAGCAATGGTTTACAGGACTTAATATTAGAATTTGAGTCATGGCTGGAATTATCATATTCTTTTGTTTTCTGTTTCTAGCCATCTGCAAACAATTGATTTCTATGACTCACCACATGGCTGTACACAAGCAGAAGCTGGACACTTACGTAGCCTTCAATAGCTGCCATCAAGAACCATTTGATCATAATAAGAAAGGGGGAGATGTAGAGGATATTAGAAAAGACATAAAGGCCTGGGTAAAAGGACTGTGAGAAAGGTGGAACTCTGGCAGTCCTGCAAACAGGACTTGGGATATGAATGCTTATCAGCCAGCTGCATACGGCAGGCTTTGGAGGGCATGGGAGTGTGACTGATGTTGGGTTCCTGCCCTTTTCTTTATAGGAGAGTCACAAGGAATCCCAAGATAAATATGGATATGTTGCATATCACTAACTAGATTTCTTTAGAATAATGTGTCTACTAGCACCAGAGATTTTTTATCTATATGTTCTTTCCAAACATTCTCTCTTTGTGCTCTTTGCTTTGACCTTCAATGCCATAAATAATAATAATGCAATAAATACAGAGGTTTGGAGAGGTATGGGAGCTCTTTGAAATGAAAAGGGTCTCTCCTCCTCCTTCAGCCTGAGATTATCATCTGGAGCATTCTTCATAGTGTTGTGACACTGGTAGAAACACTGGCCTATTTCTACAGTTCTTTGAGAAATAAGCTGGGGACTTCAGCACATGGAAATTGCCTTTTGTAATATTTATTCTACTTTGTTGTAAGTACCTTTGTCAAGAATAGAAAAAAATATATTCCTTATATTTTAGCTAGACATATTATATAGCTAAATTAATACCCTCATAAATACTGTTGGTGGGAAAGAACAAAACAAAACAACATATTCGGCATGAAAGACTTTGGCCTTTAAAACAACTGCACTGCAGCAAGGAAAGGAAGGGGTATTAATCACCAGCTGGAGACTGGGGGTCCACAGCCTCCTTTTTAACACATCAAAATAACAGGCTCTCATTTCTAGATAAGCATGAGCTAAGACCCCTCAAAGAATTATCTGTGGTCAGCAAAGTAGAGGAGTCTTTCTGACACTGAAATAGGGAGAGGCACCTCATTCTCAGGCAAAGGAAAACTCACCTCTGACCACAGTACAGGTGAAGAGACCTCATAACACTCCTGAAATCAAGAGGACATTGTGAAATACACAGCAGGGGAGGAGAGGGCACAATTTGTACTCATAAGTAAGCAGATTTCAAAAAGCCTATTTTAAAGGGGTGCCTCTAGTGTAGACGTTTTAAGGAAGAAAGCATTTGTTAGATCACAATTTGAGTAAATTTCTCTAACCACTGATGTGTATTGCTGCTTTATTATGAAATGGCTGATTCCCTCATAAAATTTCTTCTCTATGGCAATACAGTTTATACATTTACATTATTATCAGTTATAAATATTAATTTATATGTTATTGATTCCACATGTCTGCACATCCTTCAAGGACTCCTTGAGGACTTCACTAGGTCTTCCTTGAAAGATGCAGTGTGAAGGCTTCAGCTATTGACAATAGACGAGACAGGATGGTTAAGAACAACAAAGTATGTCAGTATATAAGCTTTAAATTCCTCTTGTGAATTCTATTACTCTATTTACAATTCATTTAAAGTCTGCAATTTTTAACTATTCTCTTTAAATAGCCTATAAATAATGTTTGCTCTCTTTTATATTGTAAGCAATTAATTAAATACCTTAAGGAATTTTTAGCTATATCTATGCCTTGTTCTTCAAAAGACTTCAATATTTGATACCAAATGAAATATTCTTAAATGCTAAGCAATTCTTGTCTCTTTCCAATAAACTAACCTTTTCAAAATTAAACATATGGTAAATCTAAAATATATTGGTTCTTGCAGTATTGAAGCAAAGTTTTAATAAGATTTAAACTTTAATTTAAAATTATAATCTAAATAAATTACCCAATTATATCTTTTAAAATGGATTTAAAGATTGTTACTTTAACAAGCACATTCTCTCATATAAGTATATAAAATAGTACAAATATGTAGTCATAACTTCCTCAATTCAGAAATACTTGTTCAATGAGTCTGATTCCTATAAATCAGTAGATCTCAGCCAGGAGGCATTTCATACCCCAGGGGATATTTGGCAAGGTCTAGAAATTTTTAGTTCTCACAACTTGGTAAATGGTAAGAGTGACCGGGATAGAAGTTGCTCCTGGGAGCAGCCAGGTATACTGTTAAATATCCTACAGTGCATACGATAGCACCTTATAACAAAAGAATTATCTGGCAAAAAATATAAATACTGTAAAGGTTGTGATACCCTACTCTAAATGTTAGTATGTTTACGTCTAATACTGAAAGATGCTTACCTGCTTGGAGGAGATAGGCATCATCCCAAGTAATTGAGGTTATTTACTAATAGAACACTAGTTATATTTACTTGATTCTTTTTCAGGAAATTGATAGAACATTCAGAACACTATTTTCAATGTTATATCAATAATTTCAGGTCTTGGAGGCACAGAACAATGGCCAAATAGAACTCTTCAGTTGCTTGTAGAACTATCAAGACGAACAACTATACACATTAGAAAACACCTTCAAAAGAACTAAAATAACAGGTGAGAAATCATACTATGTGGTTTTAGCATAAGCACAAGAAAAGACACATTGAAGAAAGTAGGAAGGACAGTCTTGTATTTCCTGTACCACTTCTCCTTCAACCCCAGTCAGCACAGCTTGGAGAAAGAATCCATGTGCCTGTGGGAGGAGGGGGACGTGAGTGTGAGACTTTTCTCGGAACTCAGTGATGCCCTGTCACAGTGGGATACAGTAGCAGGCAGAATTCCACAGCTCTTTATTCTAGGCCACTGCCCACAGAGGGAACACTAAACCAGCCCCTGGCCAGAGGGAAATCTGCTGCCCTATTAGGAGGAACTTCAGTCCAGATCACTTCACCAATGGCTGACTAAGTGACCTAGGGCACTGAATAAATTTCAGGGACAGCCAGCCACAGTAACCACATTCCTTGAGTGAGCTTCAGTGCTGTGTGGGTCTGGTAGGCTGAAGGCTTGGGATGAGACCGAGCATGACTCCAGCTGCAGCAGCCATGGGAGCGCTACAGTCACCCCTCCCCTAACTCCAGGTACTGCAGCATGGAAAGAGATTATTTACTCTTGAGTGAAGGAGAAGAAAAGGCACAGAGGATCTTGCCTTGGAACCTAGTACAAGCCTCACCGCAGTAAAACATAGCACCAGATAGATCTGAAGCCCCTAATTCCAGGCCACTGCTCCTGGACAGTACTTCAAGACTAACCCCAGGCCAAAAGTAAATTTGCCACCCAGACAGGATGGATCCAAGTCCCAGCCACCTTCACCACTTGCTTAGTAAAGTGGCCTTGGGCTTCGAATAAACATCTGGGGAGGTCAGGCAGTAGAAGCTGTGGGCCTTGGGTGAGCTCTGGTACCACACTAGTCTAGAAGGCCATGGGCTTGAATGTGACCTTGTGCAGTGCCAGTTGCAAGGTCCTTCTGATGGGGAAAAGAGAGAGTTGCCGTGTAACTGGTCTAGGTCATCTGTTAGTGTTGAAACAGCTGCACTGACCACAGGATTAGCAAACTCAAACTTCTGTCCTCTTTGTATTCTTGGAAGGCAAACAGAAGAAAGAAACAAAACAAGGCCAGAGTGTAAAGACTGGAGCAAAAACTTAACTCTTCAGTGCCCAAAGAGCTACAAATACTTACAAGCACCAAGAACATTTAAGAAAATATGACCTCCTCAAAAGGATAAAAAAAACAAGGTGTGAGCAATCAACCTTGGAGTGACAGGGATATGTGACCTCAGGTAGGGAATTTTTGAAATAGCTGGTTTAAAAAATCTCAGTGAACTTGAGGAAAAAAACAGAGAAGCAATTTGGAAATTCATCAGAGAAATTTAACAAAGATGTTAAAATAATTTTTAAAAAGTCAAATAAAAGTCCTGGAGCTTAAAATACCCTTGAAATATTGAAATGTGTGTCAGAGTGTCTGAACAGCAAAGTTAGTCAATGAAGAAAGAATCAGTGAGGATAAATAGACTAGTTAGAATTACACAGGTAGAGGAGAAAAAAAAAGAAAGAATGAAAAAGCATGAAGAATCCTCAAAAGATCTAGAAAACAGCCTCAATGGGCAAATCTGAGTCACTGGCCATACAAAGAGACTAGAGAAAGAGATACGGGGGAAAATGTACTCAGAGAAATAATAGCAGAGAACTTTCCAAGCCTAGAGAAAAATATGAAAATTCAGGTGCAAGAAAGTAAAAGATCCCGTGACGGGGCATGGTGGCTCATGCCTGTAATCCTAGCACTCTGAGAGGCTGAGGAGGGAGGATCACTTCATTGTAGTGTATTATTTTTTTGATTTGCTATTTTTTGATGTGCTATTGGATTTGGTTTGCTCGTACTTTGTTGAGGATTTTTATTAATATATCTAGGTTCATCAGGGATATTGGTCTGTAGTTTTCTTTTTTTGTTGTGCCCTTCCCTGACTTTGATATCAGGGTGATACTGGCTTGTAGAATGAGTTAGGAAGGAATCTTTCCTCCTTGAATTTTTGGATCAGTTTTGGTAGGATTGGAACCAGTTTCTCTTTGTATGTCTACTAGAATTTTTTAGTGAATCTGTCTTGTCCTGGTTATTATTTTTACTTGTTTGGAGATTTTTTATTACTTATTCAATCTCATTATTATCAGTCTGTTAAGGATTTCTTTTTATAAATCAAAACTTTATAATTTTATTTCTTTTGATTAAAAAACTATGATATTTATTAATAGGAAAATATTAAGAAAAGCATATTTTTACAACTTAGCCATGTAGATGAGTTTTGATGGCTATTTGAAATAACCGTATCTCCATGAAAACTCAATTATATCACATAATCAAAACCTCCACAAACATATTTGAAGAATTTGTGGGAATAAAGTTTTTTTAATTGACCCAACGCAAATCAAATTGTTATTATCTTAGACTTAAATACTTACCTAGTATAGAGTATGATTATGGTCACAGACTTTTCCTTTCTATTAAAGCAGTTTGTAGTTATCTGGAAGCACTGATTCTTGATTAGTAATTAAAATATAGTTTTTTTGAGGAACTAAATGACTTTGTGTGTGTGTGTGTCTGTGAGAGAGAGAGAGAGAGAGAGAGAGAGAGAGAGAGAGAGAGAGAGAGAGAAAAGAAAAGAGAGAGAGAAAATTTCCTCCTGGTTCAATCTTAGAAGGTGTGCGTTTCCAGGAATTTACACATTTCTGTGTTCAGACTACCCAGTGGTGGGCACACAAGGGGAAGCCCCAACCAGAGTCTGGGAACAGTACTCTGGCTGCTGGAGTCATGTTCTGGGGAAGAGCAGAGCCACTTCTGCTGTGCCAAAGAGGCTGCACAGGGATAGAGGGATAGCCTGGACACCACAGTTTAAAAGGCAATAGTGGTGTCAATGGAAAAGAAGCCAAACTCTGTAAAATAATTTAAAGAGGATTGTTCTGAGCAAACTTTGAGGACCATGGCCCAGAGCCATGCCCAAGAAGCCTTGAGCAAGTGGACTCACTGTGGTTGGGTTACAGTTGGTTTTATACATTTCAGGGAGATAATAGTTACATAAAAGGTCATAAATCAATACATGGAAGGTGTACATAGGTTTGGCCTGAAAGGGTGGGACATCTCAAAGGGGCTGCTTACAGGTTATAGGTGGGTTTCAAGACTCTTTGATGTGGCCAGGCACGGTGGCTCACGCCTGTAATTCTAGCACTCTGGGAGGCCGAGGCAGGCGTATCGCTCAAGGTCAGGAGTTCAAAACCAGCCTGAGCAAGAGCACAACCCCGTCTCTACTAAAAATAGAAAGAAATTAATTAGCCAACTAAAAATATATAGAAAAAATTAGCCGGGCATGGTGGCACATGCCTCTAGTCCCAGCTACTCGGGAGGCTAAGGCAGGAGGATCCCTTAAGCCTAGGAGTTGGAGGTTGCTGTGAGCTAGGCTGATGCCACGGCACTCTAGCCCGGGCAACACAGTGTGACTCTGTCTCAAAAAAAAAAAAAAAAAAAAAAGACTCTTTGATGTGTAATTGGTTAAAGAAACGAAGCTTTCTCTAAGGCTTAAAACGTTTTAAGTTAAGGAAGTTTATCAATCAGGAACAAGCTACTGGACATATTCCCAGACTCAGTGATTTGTTGGGTAAATTGAAGACCTACAGGTTTGTCTTGCACAGCCTTAGCCCTGTTAATGAGTTATAAAGGATATCTCCGAGAAGGGAGGGGGCATGATTAGGCATGTCTGACTTCCTTTCTCATGGCCAGCTACTCAGTTAGGGTATCCCCTTGGCCAAGAGGGGGTACATTCAGTTAGTTGGGGGAGGGGAGTGTTAGGGTGGAAAGTCTAGTAGGTGCTCACAGAGTGGATGGGGAAAGATTTCCCACCCAGAGATTAAGATGTATGAAAGTACAAAAGTTTATTTTATCTTCTCAGAAGAATAGAGAGAATGAGAGAGTGGTAGAGAGAGGGGAAAGGGTGGGGGGAAGAGAGCAGGGAGACGACGTGGCACCCCAAAGAAAGAGAAGGGGGTGCCAGCAGCGGGGCCAAGTGTCTCACTGATTTTAAGGGGGATGAAGAGAAAAAAATAGTGATGACAGTTGTTAACAAAAGCAGCAGCTGGTAGATAACAAAAACTGTAAGGATGTCAAAGTCTGAAATTTTGTTTCCTGACTTTCTTTGGAGAAGGGATTATCACAGAAGATGTGAATCTGTCCTCAAAATATGGTTGAGGCTGTAGCTTGTTCTGCTGTTCACTCAAGAACTCTTTAAAAGCAGATTCTCAAAAAACAATTTTAGAGAGAAAGATTTACATCTCTTTTCTGTCCTTGCAGCTCTTCTCAGAAGTTGTGAAAAACAGAACTCCTACAGTGTACCTATTAGTGAGGGAACTCATAAGACTGATCTTTAACTATTACTGGGGAAATTGTGGGATTAGGTATTTTCCAGTTATTTTTGCAAGGCCACCCCTTTCAGGGAGTCTTAAGATTTTATTTTAATTCATGATAAGACTCACCTGGTTCACACACCCTTGTCATAGCAGGTCTCCCACGCATGGCTCACTGCTGGCAGCAAGCCAAAACAACCAGCTGAGTCACAAGCAGTATGTGAAATCATCCCAGGACATAAGACTCAGATTGTGAAATCACCCAGGACATAAGACGTCCTGCCTGGGACAGAAATTGTATCTCCCAGGACACATCCCTCTTGATCTGAGGGAGTAGCACCCAACTCCTATGCCCACAGCAGGAATTCACTTCACAGTCACTTCTCAGTTATGGCCATGGGGGCTCTTCTCCCTTAGAGATTAGATCACAAATCTCAGGTCAAAGCCTCTCCCATCTGTGACCAGCCCCAGTGCTGACTGGCAGATTTCCATGAGGTCTTCTATGAGATAGAATCAGGAATGGCCTCCTTCTATCACCGTTGTGGTCTGGGAGTGAACGCAAAGCACTTCCTAATGCCATTCCTTCTCATAGACTCCCCACCCCTCACCAAGTTAGATCCAGCACTTGGTAGGGTCAAGGTGCTCCCCTGGGGCCTGGATTGTCTGGCTCCCCAGTGGGAATGTGTATTACAGAGACAGCCTCTCCCCATCTCATGCACTGAAGACTCAGTTTTCTGCCAGACCCACAGCATAGGCTACTGCCTGCCGCTTCTTTCAAAGTATCTGTGATTTCTTTCACTTTTTTGCTGAGTTCTCATGTTTCTTCTTGGATACCTGTCCACAGTGTGAATTTCTACACGCTATTTTGCTATTTCCAAGCGGATGAGGCATGCTAACAAAGCCTCTAATCCACCATCTTAAAAAACGACATTCTTGAAAAATGCCTCTAGATAACAGGTTAGATTTGCCTCTAGAAATGTTAGGCTTCCACTATTTTGAGACTGTCAAGGACATAGGACAAATGTCTGGAGACACTTTTATTTTTCACAACTGAGATACGAGGTGTAGCTACTGCCATCTACTAGACAGAGGACAAGGATGTTACTATATGTTCTATAAGGCTCAGAATAGCCTCCCACAACAAAAGATTATCTGGGCCAAAATATAAATAGCGCCAAATTTGAGAAACACTGCTCTAAAATGATCACAAAAGAAAAAGAGCGGACATAAATCACTAGTACCAGGACTGAGAGAGGAGACACTACTATAGATTTCACCAATAATAAAAGGATAATAAGAATATATCATGGGCCGGGCGCGGTGACTCACGCCTGTAATGCTAGCACTCTGGGAGGCCGAGGCGGGCGGATCGCTCAAGGTCAGGAGTTCAAAACCAGCCTGAGCAAGAGCGAGACCTCGTCTCTACTAAAAATAGAAAGAAATTAATTGGCCAACTAAAAATATATAGAAAAAATTAGCGGGCATGGTGGCGCATGCCTGTAGTCCCAGCTACTCGGGAGGCTGAGGCAGGAGGATCGCCTGAGCCCAGGAGTTTGAGGTTGCTGTGAGCTAGGCTGACTCCACGGCACTCACTCTAGCCTGGGTAACAGAGTGAGACTCTGTCTCAAAAAAAAAAAAAAAAAAAGAATATATCATGAACAACTTTGTCCATAAATTGGACAGCTTAGATGAAATGCACAAATCCTTGTAAAGACCCAAATAATCAGAAGTTACAGAAAAAATCTGAAAGGAGATATTAACTAATTAAACTGGATTTTTAATTTAAACAACTTCCACAAAGAAAGTTGATTGTATGTAAATACTTCCCTGGAGAGATGTAGGTCAAAGGACACATATTTACAGATATGTAGAATAAATAAGTCTAAAAATCTAATGTACAACATGAAAACTATGGTTATAATATTGTATATTTGGTACAAACGTGAAGGGAATAAATTTTTAGTCTCAATGCACACACACACAAATACACACAAAGGATAACTAAATGAGATGATAGTGTAACAGAGGGAATGGCCTGTAGAAAAAAATATTTTCTGTCTCTTTAAAACTCCTCCCACTCTTTCTGGGAACTGCAGTCTGACCTGCATCCCTGAGGCAGGTTAAGTCCTTTGTTAAAAGATAACTCAGCCATCTCAGGTAGTGCCAGGCTTTGAGTTCACAGGCTTTGTCTTTGGCAGAGATGGGATGATTAGAAGAGTTATCGACAATAGCCTAGAACTGAGGGGCCCTTGCTTTAAAAGTTCTGTATTTCTGTTTATGTTCAAGAAATTTGGATTTTGAGACAAGAAAGTCTGCCATTTTTCCTCCTTTGCCAGCAAAGTAATAAAATGTCTCTTTCTTCCTCCCCAAACCACTTGTCCTCTTTCTTCTGATTCAGCCTCATGAGTAACTGCCAAGTTTCAGTAACAATAGAAATGTTAATTTGCTTGACTATGGTAAACTTTTCACTATGTATATCAAAAAATCAAGTTGTACATCTTAAATATATACCATAAAAAGAGTGTATTAATAGCTATCATTAATAAATTTGAATTTCACAGAAAAAATAAACATTTCCTAATCACAGATGACATCACCTTGACATCAACAAATATTTGTGAAGAAATAATATTAATAATTAACAATATTAATTCTGAACAAACTTTTTAAGAAAATAAACACTTCCCCAACTTACATTTTGTGGCCATCATAATTATTACACCAAAACCAGATAAAGAAAAGAAAAATACGGACCAATAATCCTCACAAACCTAGATGCAAAAATTATTCACAAAATAATAGAAATATGATTCACCCCTTCTTAAATGTTCTGCATAGTGGAGTTGAGACTGAAAATATCATTGGAATGAAACTTCCTTTCTTTTCTGAAGATGGTAGACTGAGTGTAATGTGGAGTGGTAGAGACTTTGGAGTGAAAAGGCTCTGGGCTTAATGCCTAGCTAATTCAGCCATGCTGAACTTCCTTCCTATAAAAGTGAGACTAGGAAGTGCCCACATTGAATCATTATTCAGATGTTTCACTGAAGCCTCAAAATGAGCAGGGGGAGAGGGCACAGCTTATTTTTAAAAAGGATGAGCCTAACTGCTTCCATCCCTCCATGCAAGTAATTTTATCTTCCTTATGTGCAGAAGAAAAGAGATTGAATTCTGCAAAGTAGACCTCATGCACATCTTTCTCTCCAGCTTGCTTCTCTTGAGGGTACTTGAGAATGGGAAGGGCAGGAAGAGGGGATTGCCTTCATAAACTGACCCACCTTCCAGTATCTGGTCTGTTGGTTTCATACAACCTTGGTTTGTAAATAGTTGCCAGAACATGTGGGGCAAAGAGCAATGTGGAAAGAGCAGTGTGGAAGAGAAGTTCAGGGTGCACACTGCCAGCCTCCTAACTTTGCCAAGCCAACCCCTTCAACATGTGACCGTGAGGGGAAGGATTGGAGTCCACTGGAGCTGACAACCAGAATTTTTTGCAAACAAAAAGGACCATATTATAAGCCTCAGCTCAGCAATATCTGAAGGAGATACACCAAAACTCACTCTGCAAGACCCTCCTGTACTGACTGCATCAGGAGGACATTGCATCTCCTGGAGGCTGCTATCCATCATTTGTTCCTAGGGACATCAACAGAGATTGGTGTGAAGAAAATTTTTCAGGTGAGAACACATCTCAAAGTAACATATATAGGATGAACAATTCTAGAGATCTAATGCACAACATGAGAACTATAGATGATAAAATTGTATTTTGTATGGCATTCATAGTAAATCAGATTTCAGCTGCTCTTTCCATAAAAAAATGGGTAACTATGTAAGATGATGGAGATATTAATCTGCTTCACTGTGGTAGCCTTTTCATATCCATATGTACCCCATAACATAATTTTTATACCTTAAATATACAAAATAAAAATTTATTTTTTAAAAAAGTAATTGCCTTGTGAAACCCTCTCTACTTACATGAGTCAAATCAAAATGCACACATTGTGTTACACTCAGAACATGCAGGCAAACGTGCTCAAGGAAAAGGAGTGACTTCAACTACACTGGCACTTGCTGTATAAAGGGCAGTTAGTCAAAGACCGTAAGAAATTCTTAGAGGTCTCTGCTCTGAACCAATATTATACCTGAGTGACAGGAGATTTGGGCACTTTCTGAAAACAAGTGGGTGAATGGAACACTTGTGCTGAAGTCAGAGAGGAAATAATTAGATTAATAAGAACAAGGATATAGACCACATTTATTGTTTATTTAAATCATATAAAAAATTTACTTTAAAGATTTCAATTATAGTGCTGACTTCAACAGCACATATACTAAAATTGGAACTATATAGATAAGATTAGCATAGCCCCTGCACAAGGATGACACACGAATTTGTGAAGTGTTCCATACTTTTTAAAAAGAAAATAAAGATTTCTACTATAATGCCACTACCATATTTTTTTTAATTTGCCTGTTTTCTTTTAAATTTATATTTTACATGCTGGCTATGAAATGTTTTATGTCCTATATTTTCTCATTTTAACACTCTTCCACATGTCTACATCTATTATATATTATGTCTGTATGTATTTTGTTTGTGCCTTAGAGTTGCATTAACCTGCTAGATCATACGTTACATTACCTTTTTTTGCTGCTAGACATTGGGATTTTGTCTAGTACTTGCTTATGTTTATGTGGCTTTAAAAAATCCATTTAGACATTTTTCTTCTTTTGAATCATTTTCTTTAGATTAATTTCCATTTCTGGAATAACTGGGTCAAGGATTCTGAAGTTCATGCACAAGGATGCTGCCCACTGCCCAGTAACACTAGCTACAGCAATTGTGTCATATTTTCAGGAAAATTTCAGTCTTCATAGATTTCAGTCTACTCTATTTATTGGGTGCCATGCTTGGTTGTTACTTTGTGCATACATTCTTGGAGAGTGGTTCCAAACTGCACCCTTCAGAAAACATAATAATATTATACCCCATACACTGGACATCAAACTCTACATTGCATCTTACACTCATACAACTACCTTGTGAGTTGCCTCTAAATAAAAAATAAGATTAGCCTTCAGGAATGTTGTATTTTTACCATACTAAGACCCTCAGATACAAGATACAAATGTCTCTACCCTGGTATAAAGTTTTCCTCAAGACATAACACAAAATAGCTAAATCATTCTATATCCTGTATATATTATTCAGTCAACACACATATGTTGATTGAATGACTGTATTAATATCTCTGTACTTTTGTAAAGAGGAATGACTAGACAAAGTTACTACAAGCATTTCATGCACTCAATCATTCATGAACCATTCATTAAAGCCCTACTATGTGCCAAATATCATGATAAACATTAATGATGGGAGAATAAATGAGCTTCCTGCCTCAGAGGAATTCACAATCTGGGAACTGTAAATCAATTTTATTTTATTTTTTCTAATTTTTATTTTAATTTTAGAATACTATGTGGGTACAAACATTTGGGTTACATATAATGTCTATGCCTCAACCGAGCCAGAGCGTCCTCCGTGAAGTGTGCTCCGCACCCACTGGTTGTGAGATTACCCACCCCGACGATTTCCTCCCCCCAACCTGACTGAATATTACTATCCCGCTGAATATTACTATCACGTGAGCACCTTACTGTTGATCAGTTAGTACCAATTTGATGGCGAGTACATGTGGTGCTTGTTTTTCCATTCTTGCAATACTTCACTTTGAAGGATGGGCTGCCGCTTAATCCAGTATAATATAAGAGCAGCTAGATCACCATTGGTTTTTGTAGTTGAGTAGTATTCCATGGTATACATAGACCACATTGTATTAATCCACTCATGTATTGATGGGCATTTGAGTTGTTTCCACATCTTTGCAATTGTGAATTGTGCTGCCATAAACATTCAAGTGCAGATGTCTTTATTACAGAAAGTCTTCTTTTCCTTTGGGTAGATGTCTAGTAGTGGGATTGCTGGATCAAATGATAGTTCTACTTATATCTCTTTGAAGTATCTCCAAATTATTTTCCACAGAGGTTGTTCTAATCTGCAGTCCCATCAGCAGTGTAAGAGTGTTCCTATATCCCCACATCCATGCTAGCATTTGTTATTTTGCTACTTTTTGATAAAAGCCATTCTCACTGCAGTGAGGTGATATTTCATTGTGGTTTTGACTTGCATTTTCCTAACAATTAGAGATGTTGAGCATTTTTTTATATGTTTGCTGGCCATTATTCCGTCTTCTTTTGAAAAGTTTCTGTTCATTTCCTTTGCCCACTTATTGATGGGGTCGTTTGATTTTTTTCTTCTTGATTTAAAGATAGTTTCCTTGGCTGTGCAGAAGCTTTTTAATTTGATCACGTCCCATTTATTTATTTTTGTTGCTGCTGTCATTGCTTTGGGGGTCTTCTTCATAAATTCTTTGCCTAGGCTGATGTCTAAAAGATTCTTCACAACATTTCTTTTCCACAGTATATATTTTTGTCTGGTTTGTCAAAGATCAGATGACAATATGCAGATGGTTTCGTATCTGGGTTCTCAGAACTGTTCCAAAGGTCTATATCTCTGTTCTTGAGCCATTCTCATGCTATTTTGGTTACTATAGCCTTGCAGTAAAGCTTGAAGTCTGGTAGATTGACACCTCCCAGTTTGTTCTTTTTGCTTAAGATTGCTTTGGCTATACAATCTGTGAACTTCCTGTCTTTTGGATGTGAGCATTTAACTTTTAGTTTTCCTCTCAGGAATGCTTTTGCTGTATCCCACAGATTTTGTTAACTTGTCTCTCCATTATCATTTAGTTCAAAGAAACTTTTTTTTTATTATAGTGGTTATATTATATATTTTGGACATGAGTTAAAGACATATAAAATAGTAAATACGCAAATTGGTGCAACCTTTGTGGAAAAAAATTTGGAGATTCCTCGAAGAGCTAAAAATAGAATTACCATTTGATCCAGCAATAGCATTATTGGGCATCTAGTTCAAAGAATCTTTTATTTCTATATGGATCTCTTCCTTGACCTAATAGTCATTCAGCAATAGATTGTTTAATTTCCATGACTTTGTGAAGTGGTGTTTCTGTTGAAATTGATCTCTATTTTTATTCCACTGTGGTCTGAGAAGATACATGGCATAATTTCTATTTTTTTAAATCTGACTTGTGGCCTAGGATGTGATTGACTTTAGGGAAAGTTCCATGAGGTGATTAGAAAAATGTATATTCAGTTTTATTTTGGTGGAATGTTCTGTAGATGTCTGTTAGATCCATTTGTTCTAGAGCTCTGTTTAAGATCATTGTTTCTTTGCTTCTTTTCTGCTTGGAGGATCTGTCCATTTCAGTCAATGGGGTGTTGAAATCCCCAGCTACTATGGCATTACTGTTTATCATGTTATTTAGATCAAACAGGGTTTGCTTTATGTATCTGGGTGTTCCTGTGTTGGGTGCATAAATATTAAGAACTGGTAATTCTTCTTGTTGGATTTTTCCCTCCACCACTATATAGTGACCATCTTTTTCTTTACTTTTGCTGTTTTAAAGTTTGTGTTATCTGATACAAGAATAGCTACCCCCACTTTATTTTGGTTTCCATTTGCCTGGAAGTTTGTCTTCCAACCCTTCACCTTGACTCTGAAAGCATCTTTGTGGGTAAGATGCATTTTGTGGAGACAGCAGATAGTTGGCTTTTGTTTTTTTATTTATCTTATTTTTATCTATTCAGCCAGTCTATGTCTCTTCAGTGGATAATTCGAGCCATTCACATTATTTGAGAGAATTGATAGTTGGGGTAGGTTTCTGGGGTAGGTTTCTGTTCACACTATTGAATAAATTCTTATTGTTTTGTTTTACCTCTCGAGCCACTGTGGAATAAGTGTTCCGGACTTTAGCTCTTGAGTGATTTTACATTGTGGGTGTCTATTGTGCTGTTCAGTGTATAATGCAGGTCTGAATACTTCCCATAGGGCAGGTCTGGTCTTTGCAAATTCTATCAGTGACTGCGTGTCTGGCAAAGTCTTTACTTCTCCCTTGTATAAGAATTTTAATTTTGCTGGATAAAAAATTCTAGGTTGGCCACTATTCTCTTTCAGAAGATTGAGGATGGGTCCCCAGTTCCTTCTGCTTATAAGGTTTCAGTTGAGAAGTCTGCAGTTAGTCTGATAGGTATTCCTTTATAGGTCATCTGATGTTTTCATCTTACTGTTCAAAGGATTGCCTCTTTTCTGTTTACTTTGGCCAGCCTAATAATTATGTGACATGGCAATTGCCTTTTCATGTTGAGCTTTCCAGGAGTTCTATGTGCTTCTCGTATCTGGATATCTAGATTTCTGGCCAGGCCAGGTAGGCTTCCCTCCATGATTCTGAAAAATAGATATTCAAGCACTTGTGTATTTTCTTCTTTTCTCTCTGGATGCCTATAATTATTATATTTGGTTTCTTTATATAATCCCATATTTCTTATATGTTTTGTTCATGTCTCTTGCTTCTGTGTTCTTTTTCTTCATCTGACTTGTTTGGTACAGAGACATTATCTTCAAGCTCTGAGATTCATTCCTGTGTGTGATCCATCCTATTCTTAAGGCTTTCCACTGTGTTTTGTAGTTCTTTAAATGCCACTTTCATTTCCAGTATTTCTGTTTGGTTATTTCATAATACTTCAATTTCTTTAGAGAATTTTTAGTTCATTTTTTGTATTGTTCTTTTGAGTTCTTTGAGTTAGGTTTCTATTTTCTCACCAATTCCACTGAGTTTTCTTACAATCCATATTCAGAATTCTTCCTCTGTCATTTTAAATTATTTCATTTAAGTTGGTATCCATTGTTGAGAATCTAATGATTTCTTTTGGGGGTGACTTTTCTGTCTGATCTTTCATGTTTCCTGTGTTCTTTTGTTAATTCTTTCTCATCAGGTTTCTTGGTCAAGAACTGGGGCTGGTAGGACTGGTTTATGGCTCTATCTCCAAGTCCCCAGGGATCGTACCTTGACACTGCTGGGGAGAGGCACACTGGTCCTGTATTTCCTTAGGGGTATTTTATCAAATTGGGTTACCTCTGACCTGTCGTCTTCACCTCTTGTCAATAGAGTCTAGTGAGTTTGGTCCCCCAGCTTAAGCTCCAACCTGGTGGATTGCCCTTGTGAATATGACTCCACTGCCCTCTAATAGCTTGAGATGAAGGGCACTGTGTTAAGCTATGGGGTTACTCTCTCTTTGCTGATTGTAGTTTGCATGGAGGAGACAGTTATCAAGGTAATCTGACATCTCTCTGGAAGGCTTTGGTCCCCCAGATGGGGTATGTGAATGCCCTAATCTTTTGGAGGGGCCTTGCCACTCCTGAGGGTTGCTTGGACCCTCTTCCCCTTTAGATGGGAATATGAGCACGACAGATCACAGCTGGTGCACACAAGTCTGGGTGTGTGTGCTTCTATGCTTGCTTGGCCTCCTGTTAGGGGGAGCTGCCAATGTTATTCAGGGCTCTTTCACCACACATGGAGGGCTGATCCTGATGGGAAAGGTCAATTGGTGCAATTGCTGAGGCTTCAGGCCAGGTTTTTCCTTCTCTGTCCATGAACCCCAATGCTGGTGGCCACCTGGACCCAGAGGCAAGGCTAGAATTATGTTCATATTAGATGACCTAAGGGGAAATGACTCCAAGGTCCCTCAGATTCACACCTTCCATACAGAGAAAGCGGCTTTCCTTCATCCGCCCCACCTCCCAGGGCAGGTTCTGCAGCACCTGGCATGAAAGTCCCTGGGCTGGGGGACGGGTGTTGCCTGAAACTGCCAAGCGCAGCAGTGTCTCCAGGCTGGGGACCCCAAAGATGGTGGCCGCCCACCCCTGGAGAACTAGCATTGGGGGTTACACTCAAGACTCTGCCAAAGCCAGTCCGAAGATATGTAACTTAATTTTAAAATGTCATGTTGTACACCATAAATATACATAGTATTTATTTGTCAATTAAAAAAAGAAAACAACTATAACCCAATGTGACAAGTTCTGTAGTTGAGATATGCATAAACACTTACGAGAGCACAGAAAAGGAAGCGATTTATTCAGCCTGAAGTAAGAGACAGCCCAAGGGGTCACTAACGATGACAAATCCTTAAGCTGGATTTTGAGGGATGAGTGGAAGCCGAACTTAGAAGGCAGAGCAGAAATAGAAAATTTAAACTGGCAGTAAAACACAGAAAGGCCAGAAGTTCTAAAGCAGACACAGTGTTGAAGAAATGCCCCGTGGTCTTAGGTGTTGAGGGTAGCAACAGAAGAGGCTATGAAGGTAGATGAGAGTCAGATGGTAAAAGAAGATTCCATTTACATCTAAATTAATCTTAAGCTCAGCAGCTGTGGTCAAAGCATACTGCATACTACAACCTTCACGCTCTGGCCAGGTCTCTCCTCTTCTCACATCACAAAGGAGATGCAAAGGAAAGTTAAGCACCTCTTTGTTTTCTTTGTTTTTGTTTTTGAATGATCAAGAAAGACCTGGGAAAAGGATAAGGTTCACACATCTGGAAAAATCAGGAACATCCACTAGTTCACACATTGTCCAACACGTTAAAGCAGCAGGATCCAAAAATGTAGTCAGATCTTTGAAAGTAGGACATGTTTTTCCATAGAAGTAAACTAAAACAGGTTTCATTTCTGCACATTCAAATCTTTTTTGACCATCCCAAAAAAACAGTGGTCCTGAGAGGTTATGCTGAAAAGGAGAGGACCCTGAGATCCAGAAAGTCAAAACTAACAGAGAACAAGACAGTAGAAAGTGACACCTCATACCTATTTCCAAGTGGGTGAGGCATGCTAACAAAGCCTCTAATCCACCATCTTGGGGAATAAAAAATGACATTCTTGAAAGATGCCTCTAGATAAAAGGTTAGATTTGCCTCTAGGTATGTTAGTTTTCCACTATTTTGAGACTCTCAACGACACAGTACAAATGTCTGCAGACACTTTTATTTTTCACAACTGAGATCACATACATAGAAAATTTTAAATAATCTGGAAAACAACTTCTACTAGAGCTAATACATGAATTCAGTAAACTCACAACACATAAGGCCGATACATAAGAATGGACTGTATTTTTTACAGGCCAAAGAGCTGGGAAGCCAAAAGTGAGCAAAGAACATCAGAAGCTGGTATCTCAGCATTAAAGGGCTAAGTACATAAAACCAAAATTTGACCAGGGAGGAGTTTCAGGCAAATGATTAGGAAAGTAAGCAATGGCAAGGAAGTAACAAACTCATACTGCAATGCCTTTCTCCTGACACCTACAGCTTTGGTAGCTCCCAAGTCTGATGCCTCTTGAGTTTAACAAGATCTCTCTCCTGCTGTTGATAAGACAAAGGGTTGCCCAATTCTGGCTGGAGAGTGGCACCTGACACTACCCTCATGTCAATGGTCCATTCTAGGGATGTCTCCTCTAGATTCCTTCCCTGGTGCTTCCACTGAGGAGTGAATTCCCCTTCTCTGATTCTCACAGTTAAAACAGAACACTTGATGGCTTCATTCTGTGATAACTTTGGTCTTAAATTTTCATATAGCTGAGACACTATGACCAAGAAGTGTTAATAATGAACTGAATTTGATGCAGTGAGTCAAAATGTAAATATCTCCTTTTTTTTTTGAGGCAAGGGAAAGTGAGGTTTATTAATTTGCCAGCAAAAATTAGAAAAATGGCAGACTCCCATCTTAAAGTACCAATTTTCCTAACTATAAGCAGAAATACAGAGCTTTTAAAGGGAAGGTTTCCAGTTTAGGCTATTGCTGTTTAACTACAGTTGATGGTTCTAGAAGGCACTGTCTATGAACCAAAAAGCCCTCACCAGACACTGAATCTGCCAGTGCCTTGATCGTAGGCTTTTCAGGCTCCAGAACTGTGAGAAATTAATTCCGATTCTTCATAAGATACACAATTTATGGTATTTTGTTATAGCAATCCAAACAGACTAAGACAAGCATCTTTTCATTCCTTGCTGTTTCCTGTTCCTCTCTTTAGGCTAAGGTACCTGCCAAGATGTTCCACTTGCAGGGTCCACAGATGCTGAAGATGCTAGAGAAATCCTTGAGGAAGGGCCTCCCTGAGTCCTTAAAGGTGAGAATGACATGCTGTTGGCAAAATAAAGGACTAAACCTTCCTGTGGCAGGGATTGGAAAGAGATGAGTGTCTACTGTGCACCTACTCTGTGGCAGAACTCATTCACATCACCTCTTTGTAAGGGAGGTATATTATGTTCATGTCCCAGAAGAGAAAACAGGTCTCAGTGATGTGACTTGCTCAGTATCCAAAATGGCAAAATATTGCTCTCTGCTGACTCAAACACACTTCACTGTTTACTTTCAAAAATGTTTCACTATAGTTGAACAGCAATAGCCTGAACTAGAAACCCTCCAACTGCTATGCTCTGTAGTTTTCTCATATAACAAGGGGGTAGTGAGAGCTTCTACCTCTTGCAGTGGCTGTCAGAATGAGGGGACTGCAAGCGTAGCAGGTAGGGCCGTGCCGGGCACACAGATAAGCCATGTGAATGCTAGCTGTTATTATTACATATCAGACCATGCATTTGTAGTGGAGTGAATCCTGGGCACATCCATTCTGCTTATTTGGCACTGATACTTTGAAAGACTTGACACAATGTTTGGATGAACTGAACACATTCACTTCCTTCAATCCTAACCATTGGTATACCTTCCTTTCACTCTGGGGAAGAGAAAGGCGAACTTTCTTCTACATGCTGATCACATGGCTTTATTTTCATTTTAAAGACACAACTGTCTCTGTTTTTTATTAATATGGCCTCCACCGGTTGGTGGGAGATCATGTAACTTTATCAGAGGATCATTTGAAAATATATCTAAAAAATCCTTAAACATGTAGATGACTTTTAACCTAGCAATTTCCCTTCTAAAAACTATGCCTCAGTAAATATCAGACATGTATGCAAAGATTTTATAAAAATATGTTTATATAAAAAGATATCTTTGAAGGATCATTTGTTATTATACAATGAAAAGTTAGAAACACCAACTGTCCATTAAGAAAAGATAGAAAAATGAATTATGGGGCACTTTTACCCATTCTTCCTGCTAAGTACAGCTAAAATTTCTGGATATTTATACATACATATGTATTTATAAAAACATAAGAAGACTGAAGTGTGTAGAGAAGAAGGTAAACCAATAAGAGGTCTTTGCATCCAAGGAACAGCACTGCAGTGAGTTCACTGGGTTTTCTTTTTGCTTTCAGTATCTCACACTAGGTGCTAGAAAAGCTAGGAGACCAAATATATCAACCATCACAGACAAAGAGCCCCCAAGAAAAATCTACCTTCTTTAGCCAATGGACCAGGAACAGAGAAGCATAGTAAAAATGAAAACTTCAAACAGCATCTGTCTACTAAAGGAAACCACCACAGAAAAACTGCAGCTCTATCCCTGCCAGCAAAGGCCAAGTGGGGAACCCGTATCTGCAACTCCACTGGAAGGAAGGAGGCACCCCTCCCCCTCTCTGCCAAGACAGTGTCAACGAAAGCCTGGGGAGGACTCAGGGTTTCATTACTTACCGGCCACCAGTAAAGAAGTCACACACACTCACAATGGCATCAGTGGAGGCTACGCAAGAAGCAGTAACACGGCATCCAGCCTCTCCAAGCCAGGGTTCCACTGGAGGCCTAATGGGAGCTGAACTCCCACCTCCACTGTATTGGAGAGTCCCAGTCCCCCTGAGGTGTCTGTGGTGGCTAAGTGGGGAATCTGGACTTCTACACTCAGCTAGCAGCACTGAGGCAGCATCATTCCCTTCTTCCTCTGCCAGAGCAGTGTCAGAGAAAGCCAACTAAAACAAAATTTAAGTAAGATCCAAAGTCTCCTAATACATAATGTCCAACATGTCCAGGATTCAATTTAAAAAAATAACTTGTCATTTAAGAACCAGGAAAATCTTAACTTAAATGAGAACCCACAATCAGCAGATATCAAAAGAGAGGTAACACAAATCTTCAAATTATCTGACGGGATTTTAAAGCAATCATCATAAAAATGCTACTACAATGGGCAATTACAGAAACACCTGCAATGAATGAAAAAATATGTACCTGAAGTCTTTCACTTTTGTAAAATTTGTTCATGAATAGGAGGAAATTTATTTAAAGATATTATTAAATCCTACAATGGGAGAGTTCATGATTTTTCATCAATTATATTAGTCTGAATATTTATGAATATTTTTAAGAGATAATTTTAGTGGGGCAAAAAAGGTAGAACTTAAAAATCGGTTGACAGTAATGTTTATTAGGTATCTTCCAATCATAAAAATTCCATGATTTCATAGAAATAAGCCTTGACCTGGTCAAACGCAAGGCATTTTACCATCCCTTTGTAATATGCTGGTCTTCTCACTCTGTTGAAACGCTGTAGGTTTATGGAACCGTCTTCCACATGAACCAGGGAAACCCGTTCAATCTAAAGGCCCTGGTGGACAAGTGGCCTGATTTTGAAACAGTGGTTATTCGCCCTCAGGAGCAGGTAAGGTGCCAGAGGTGGACTGAATATGTCCCTATGTTCATATTTGCTGTGTGTTTACCTGGTGCCTGGCAATATGGCCAACCCTAGGGATAAACAAATGCATTGCAGTGATGGTCAACAAATGCCTTTCCTCAAGAAGCTCATACCCTAAAGGAGAATATGGATAAGTCCACAGATAAATTACAGCATGGCATAAAATGTGCAGGAAAAGAAGTACAAAAAAGATGCAAGAATAGCAGAGGCAGGAAGCTGACTGAAAGCTTATGAGGTACACTTCCATACTCTTTCATTGTTTTGTTTTGCTTCCAAGATATTCCCCCAACCAGCATTCTGCTGATGCTGAAGACCAAACACACTTTCTTATTTCTCGCATTCAGTTTATGGGAATGGGAGGCAACCAGTGGATGGTCATGCTAATTTAAGATCATGTTGGTGGCATAATCGAGAGGCTGATCTTTTGTTATGGACATTAAAAAAGCATTTCTAAACTTCTATGTTGTGATAAATCAGATCCTATTTCTATTGTCAACTATTAGCCTAGGGAAAAAAACATTTCCTTGGCCTGGCACAGTGGCTCACACCTGTAATCCTAGCACTCTGGGAGGCTGAAGCAGGAGGATTGCTTGAGCTCAGGAGTTTGAGACCAGCCTGAGCAAGGGCGAGACCCCGTCTCTACTAAAAATAGAAAAAATTAGTGAGGCATGGTGGTGTGTGCCTGTAGTCCCAACTACCTGGGAGGCTGAGGCAGGAAGATCACTCGAGCCCAGGAGTTTGAGGTTGCTGTGAGCTAGGCTGATGCCAAGGCACTCTAGCCCAGGCAAGAGAGTGAGACTCTGTCTCAAACAAAAAAAAAACCAAAAAAACATTTCCTATCTCTAAAATTACACCAGTGTTGAAACCGTGCCAATTCATTCATGTTAGATCACAACTTCTCACTGTGATACTACTGTCTTCCCACTGAGATGCTGCACTGGAGCACTGGATTGTAACCAATTGTCATCAATAAACTCAAATAAGGGTAGAGGTTGCAGAGAGAGGATTAGAGTCGCTTCCTGGTGGAAATTTTACTAAAATGGATGTGGAAGATAAATAATATTTTTTTATAGGGTAGGGCAACAAAATTGTTATTTTCCAAGCACAGAAAATAGCAATTGCAAGACATAAGGTCTGAAACAGCGAAGTCAATTAGGGAAAATTAGGGAGAAAAATTTGGAATTGTTTACATTTTGTGTAATCATTTTTTAAGTAGTGAAATTAAATAGTGAATACATTTCAAAAATAAAAAATGTATAATTATATTTTAAAATAGCATATAAAATAAAATTTATAAATATAGAAATATAAAACATTATTTCTGTATAACTTATTTAGACATTAAATTAGTAAAAATGTAATTCAAAAATTGCCAAATTAAATAATAAATTTAAAATGAAGACATTTTAATTATTAATAGAATCTTGAATACGAAATAATATTATCTGAGCTAGTTTTTAGTATTTGATCTCAAAAATAAAGCTTGATAGGTAGTAACATTGTTGATTAGGAAGTGTCTTTTTGTTTAATATTTTCCAGGTATTAGAGGGAAAAAAGTTTTCTGATTCTGTACTGGATGAAGGAATTTTTACTCTTATCTGTTCCATATCTGTTCATATCCAAATAATCCTATCTTGGGTTTAACAAATTTGCTAGGTATATTTGAATGAATGAATTTGTTTATTTGTTTGATGAAATTGCAGTTTGTCTAACAATGGCAAAACCTTTTTTTTTAAAAAAAAGAAAGCATATCTGGTTATCTGGTTTATCATCCTTTTCCTTGGTTTCAGCATCTCTAATCCTGTTAACTGTATTGATTTTATAATAATAATGACATGTTTATGGCTCATATGTTCTAAAAATCCTTTCACTAGAGCAATATTTATTCATTTGGCTAAAGATTTTGATTGTCAATTGTTATTTTTACTCTTCTACTTGAGTTTTATGTAGAAATAGAAATATGATTTTTTAAGTGAGCTATCTTTCTTTGTTAGATTTGAAATTTTAAAGCAATAGCGGAGTTAGGAATAGTTATGTTCAGAAAATCTCTCATTATTAATTGAATGACAGAACCCTTGACTTTACCTCACAATCTAAACAATTTACAATACACCAACAGAAAATACTAATGTTAGTATTTTAAAATATAATACTATAATGGAATACTGAAAACCAGTATGGCAATCACTAAATACAAACATTTTGGTGATTCTTCTTTTCCTAACCCAAACAGGAGATGACAGATGACCTTGATTATTACACCAATACTTACCAAATTTATTCTAAGAACCCCAAGAAATGTGAGAAGTTCCTTGGCTTACCAGAAGTCATCAACTGGAAACAACATTTACAGATTCAAAGTAAGAGGACAGGATGTGGGCTAGCTGCTGGGATCTCCTGTGTCTACATCCATAGTGTCACTTTTCATTTTGAACAAGTACCCCTACATCCCACATGCCTTTCCTCCAAGCTCTGGGCACTCAGCCTGCTGCCTATTCCTTATCTCAGCTGCTGTTACCTCCATAGTGAATTAGAACTCAAAGGCTGTGCAGTATATGGGGTTTTACATAGGAAATTATGAGTAATATAATTTTTTTAGCAGCTGAGGACTCATGATTTATTTTCTGATGTGCTCAGGATCTATCATAGTGCATGGATGTGGGAGTGGACCTTTGCCTTTGTCTTATTTCTGCTTTATCATACTGTCAAATACATGAAGGAGTATTTTAGTGGTTAAGAATATGCTCTCTGGACTACCTAAGATTGAGAACTTGTTGGGTCTGTTATTAGCTGTGTGATCTAGGGCAAGTGACAGCCTCTCCTGTGGATCACTTTCATGATGTATAAAAATGATTATAACAGTACACAAAACATACAGCCTTTAACGATTAAATGAGATCTTACCTGGTTTCATCAGTGACGTTTTCAAACTATCCCAAAGTTGCAACTTAAAACAACAATCGTTTATTAGCTCACAATTGTGTGGGTCAGCAATGTGGACTAGGGTCAACTAGGTAGTTATTCTACTAGTCTCACCTAGATCCACCCATGTAGTCACAGGCAGCTGGAGGGTTGTCTGTGAGCTGGTAGGACTAGGTTAGTCATGAACCTAAGTCTGGCCGTTGATGCCAGCTTTGTGCTAGCTATTGGCTGCAGTGATGGCAGTAGATTGTGCAGCATGTAGAAGTCACAGGGTTCTCAGGAGCAGAAAGAAAAGGCCAGCCCCGGGGCACACCGAACTTCTTACTGAATCACATTTGCCATTGTTCCACTGGCCAAAGCAAGCTATAAGGCTAAGGCCACAGTCAGTTCAGGAGAGAAAATCAGGAAAGTGAAGTAGAAACAAACTGGGACCATTATAGCAACAATCTACCGAACTGAGTACATAGAATGTGTTTGATACATTTTAGTTATCACTATGTTTATATCTCATCTACTTTGACAGTCATAACTATACTGTGATGTACTCAGGACTTGTGGTATTATCCCAATTTTAAATTTAGAAAAACCATGAGAGTGAGGTAGCCCTTATCATATAAATGATGACTGAGCATAAGGTTTGATGACTCTAAACCCACAAACCTTCCAACCCCATTGGGCAGCTCTTCCAAAACTTTAAAATGAAGAATCCTGTCTCCTATGATTTCTCATTTTCTGCAACTAGGTTCACAGCCCAGTCTGGATACGGCGATAGAAAATCTTGGAGCCATTAATTCTGGCAAGGTCAAGCAAACACAAAATATTCTCTATGTGACGGTCAAGACAGCAAAGGAATTGATCCCTTCGATGTTGGATGCAAAGAACTTACCCAAGTCTGACAATATGAAGTCCATGTAAGTTTGATAGAAGCCACTCTGCACCATTCACACCTCTCACTACAGAAGCAGCCTTCTGTACTAGTTTTCAAGGGCTGCCACAAAAAAAAAAAAAAAAAAAAAAAAAAAAATGCCGACAAACTGGATAGCTGAAAACAACAGAGATTTATTCTTTCACAGTTTTGGAGTCTAGAAGTCCAAAATCAAGGTGTGGGCAGGGTCATTGTCCCTCTGAAACCTGTAGGGGATAATTCTTCCTTGCCTCTTCTACCTTTGATGCCTCCAGGCATTCCTTGCTTTGTGGCTGCATTACCCCAGACTCTAACCCCACCTTCATGTGGTCTTCTCCTCTGTTTCTGCTCCTCTTTCGTCTAATTGGATTTAATTGGATTTGGTCTTTCCATTGGACTGAAGACCAACCAGGTAATCCAGAATGATTTTATGTTGAGATACTTACATCTACAATACGGTTTTTCTAAATAAGGTCACATACACAGGTTCCTAGTGGACATATCTTGGTGGGCCACCTCCCAACTTCTCTCCCTGCTTTCGCTCTGGCCTCTCTACAGTCTATTTTCTGTCAAGTAGCCACAGTAATCTTTTTAAAATTTAATTTAAACCATGCCCCTCTTCCACTTAAAAGATTCCAGTGCTTCCCATCTCACCTTGAAATAATTCTGACCTCCTTCACAGTCTATAATAGCCAGAATCTATCTACCTTTTTAGGACTCACATCATCTCTTGCTTTCCCCCTCCAACAACCCTGGCCTCTGGCTGCTTGATTATCACAAGCTCAGGCCCTTTGAATTTGCTCTTTCCCCTGACTATAATATCTTCCTCAAAGCCCCCTCGGATTTTTACACACATGACTTCTTTTGTTACTCAGGACTGCCCAAAGGTTACCTTGCCAGAGTGTCCTAGCTAAACCACCCCATCTGAAGTCACTTCCCAGTTAGTCTCCACGCATGACCCAGTTTTATTTTCTTCATAGCATTTGGGACTATTTGAAAATAATTCATTTATTTGCCTTACTTATTTGATGTTTGAATCCTCCCCAACGATATCACACACCTCACAAGAGCAGGGACCTTCTCTATGTTGTTCACTGATAGATCATCAACAGCTAGAACAATGCCTGGCACATGGTGGGTGCTGAATAAATGTATCTAACGTATCTACTTCACAAAACAAGAGGTTTCCAAGAAAGAGAATTTAAACAAATTTTTATTCCCCCCCCCCCCAATGATGTTTAGTCTAATACTGAATAGAAGTGAAAGCTGATGGCTGATGGCAGGGATTGGATTCTCTGTGTGTTGATATGCCTGGAAGAGCTTTATTCACATTGTAAAGCACATTCAACCTAAAAAGCGCCTCCACGTCTAGAATCTCATTGAATCCTCTTGGCCACCCTATATGATAGACAAGGCAGGAGACATTCTCCCCATTTCCAGACAGAAAGCAGGCTCTGATGGTGAAGGGGCTTCACCACCATGAGCTTGGTTAAGGGCATAACTGAGAGGCTTGATCTTCTAGTTCCACATCTTGGGCTTTTTCCAGGATGCCTTTTGAAATCCCTTTATACCACTCCATGAGCCTTCGGACCTCAGTCCTCCGTAACGGTGGTCATCTGTGCTCCACATTGCTGCCCCTCCCTGGACTATGGCTTTCCTGTTTGTTCACTGTGGTGGCCAAGGACCCCTTTGACACCAGCATTCTAAGATTCCATGATTTTCAGCGGTAGTTTTACTGCCTGCTAGCATGGGTGTTGGGGCACTAGTTTATTTTCTCCGAAACTTTATCCTTCTATGTAAAATGAAAATAACACCTGAGCTGTCAAATTTGGAGGATGGTGGCCAAAGCTAAATGAAATGATTGTAGCTAACATTTTTTTTTAAAAAAAAGGCATCAAATTTCATTTTTATGGTTTATTTTTTTCTTTATTGAAGTATACTTTACATATCATGCCTTTACTCCATTTTAAGTGTACAATTGAATGATTTTTAGTGAATTTACCAAGATGTACAGTTAATCACATAAATCAGTTTTAGAGGAATTCCTTTCCCCTATTGAGACCCCTAATTCTGCTCCCCAACTACTTTTCAAGCATGTCCCACCCCTCCACAGTGCCCCCCCATGTCGCTCAGACGTGGGTTTACCCCCCACCCCCCAAATCCCTAGTGAACACTCCCACCATGAAGTGAAAATTTTAATCTTAACTTTTTTCAAATTAAGAATATAATTAAAATGTTATAAATTATATCAACTTAATTAATTTTTAGTGCTTACTTTGTGCCAAATCCTAAGTCTATCATGATAAACAACCAGATGTTGTCTTACCCTCATGCTGCTTAGTGTTATGAAAATATTTTTGTTCATTGATTAAAGGCAAACAAACAAATGAGAGGGGAAAAAAAGCAGAATCAATTAGTTGATTAAAGAGAAGAAAACTAACATGGGTAAGTACTAATTCTATACCAGGAGTGAGCTAGGTTTTTGTCCTCTTATTTAAACTTCCCAACAGCTCTTCAAGGTAGTTAGAATTATCCTCATTTTACAGATGGAAAAATTAGGCTCAGAGAGGTTAAGTACCTTGCTTAATGTCACATAGCTAGTAAATTAGTAAATGGCAGAGTAATCTCTTGAATCCAGGTATGATTCTATAGTGTGACACCTCTCCTGAGTTTAGTGCCATTTCTACTTTATAGATTTTTTATTCGGTAGGCCAAATTGACCATTTCTCTACTTCACTCAATAATTTAGCTTTACCAAAAGAAATAATATACTGTAGAACATAAAATACTGTACTGAGAATATAGAAATCTATGCTCCCAATACTGTCATTGGTCTTTAGAGTTTTGATTTTTTCCCTTTGCTTCTTGCTCACAGTGCTGAAGAAATTGAGTAAATTTACTGTGAATATTTTAAAACTAAAAATCCATGAAATAGGAGAAATTTTTTTCAAAAAACTAAGTTTAGAAAAGAGGCCAACATTTAATTATTTCATTTTCATTATTTTGGTCATTTGATGGGAAAAACAATCTGAGGTCTTTGCTGGCTAAGGAGGGAATTTGTTAAAGTTGGTTTCCACTCATTGCTATTTTTTCCTTCCGACAGATACCCTCAGAGCAGGCTCAAATCCTTCCAGAACAACTAATATAAAACCTAAAGCTGATTTTTTTTTTTCATACGCTTCCTGAATTCTCTCTATAGCCTACTTACCAAGTACCTTCTTGCCTTCTTTTGGTATCCCCAAGGATGAGATTCTCACTACCTTTTGAAAAAGCTCATTTCATGTTTGAAAATTTCTAATAATCAGCTCATTTTTCCTCAAAACATGTCAATATATATGTAGTTACCAGATACAGAACATATTTAATTCTTTATCTATATGACAATCATCCAAATTCATTCCACACAGGACATATCTAATTTAGGCTATTCAAATTTGATACTATTTAAAAAATAACTATTGTGATCTCTATCTATTACTTCTGTTAAATATTCCCAATTCCTTCACCTGCTCTTGGGAGAACAGAGCTTTGCGTAACTTTACCTGAAACAAAGAAGGAACATGGATCTAAGTCCTATGTTCCCAGTGTAATTTTACAAGTAAATGGTGAATTAATCTCTATATATAATGTATAAGTGTGTGTGTGTGTGTGTGTGTGTGTGTGTACAGAAAGAGAGGTGGGGGGGAGAGAGAGACAGAGAGACAGAGACAGAGACAGAGAGAGATCTAGAAATATGTCCAAGAGATGCTGTTAAGTAAAAGAGAGTTGTTAAATAGCACCTATAACACGATCCATTTATGTAACCTTTAGAAAATGTGCGCAAAGCAGCTACATGCGTATCTATCTGTGTATGCTAATGGTCACATAAAAGATGTTTAAAAGGCAGGCTAGAAACATTGAAGAGTGATTATGTTTGAAAAGTGTGTAAAAGTCTGAGAAGGATTGACAAGAACCTTATAATTTTCACTTTATAGCCCTTCCTGTTTGATCTTTTTCTAAAATTATTTTTACAGTGAACATGTGCCATAATTCTACCTTTAACATATAATTTCAAACATTCTATTAGGTTTATCTCCTCACTCCATTTATCTTTTTTGTGTGTGGGGAGGGAGGGATTCTGACACATGGTCAATAGGTTAGATAGCCTCCTCGACTTCATGTCATCTGAAAATTGGTGAAACATGAATTCTGTAACATCATCAGTCATTGGTGAAAGTTTAAAATGCCTTTTTAGAAACCTCCTCCCAGGGAGGTCTTATCAGCTCGTAACCCTGGAACAAAGGAAAATGACCTAATCCCAATAATCCATAATTTCTTTCTTTCCTTCCTTCCTTCCTTCTTTTTCTCTCTTTCTTTTCTTTCTCTCTCCTTCCTTCCTTCCTTCCTTCCTTCCTTCCTTCCTTCCTTCCTTCCTTTTCTCTCTCTTTCTTTTCTTTCTCTCTCTTCTTCCTTCCTTCCTTTTTTCATGTGTATATATACATGCCAAACAATCTGTCAATCATATTTATTTTTAGACAAATTTTAAATATGAAAATACTGTCAGGCTCATTCCATGTGTATTAGAAAATTTATCCTCATATTTCCATGGAATTGCTGAATTGTAAAGTGCATATCTTGATCATTTCTGAAATCTTTTACGAATCTCCTTTTATTATGTCAAGCTACAAAAGCATTCTTGACCTACTTTGCCTTCTTGACACTCGTAAACTTCAAGCTACAAATCTGGGAGGGAAAAGACCATCTTGAATTAAGAATTGTTGCTATCAGCCACACAAAGTCCTAAGTTTGAGTTTTTGTTTCCATATCACACTTCTGTCATAAATCATCAAGTTAGGAGTACAAATTTAAGGCAAAATCTACACTGACTTTTTCCAAATCTGAAGAGAAATAAAATGGCTTGCAGGGAAGTACAAGTTTATTGTAATGATTAAGTTTCATTTTCCCTTCAGTGATGCTTCTTCTAAAAGTACTTCTGTTTGGTATGAAAGAGTTCAGAATGTTAAAAGTGTTTTTTCGGTTGCTGTACGCTTTCAGCCCTGTAGCATCTTTTCCAAAGCTCTTCGACCCTTGTGGGATACTACTGAGGGTTCCTGGATGGCCAACCAGAAGATTTATGCCTCCTAAGATTTACTATTAAATTCCTGGAGCAAAACTGGATAAGTTTTTTTGCAGTCTTTGTTTCATTCCTATTCATTCCTAGGTACTACGCAATATGTTGGTTGCAAACTGCACACCTTTGCATTAATGTAACCTGTTACCTTTGGGATTACTTCTGCTCCTTCTCCACATTCCATGAAGATTAATGGTTGTTCTCATCCCTATTGGGTTATATTTTAGAAAGTGTAGAGTGGGTATTGTAATCTGGAGTTCTCTAGTTGACTTTTAGAGAACAGTGAGCATATCATTTTAGGTCACCTGTTTCCCTTGGAAGTCCAGAGAATTTACTTCTTTTTAGAAGTGTGGTTTTGTTTTATGTCTTTTAACCTATATAAAAATTTTAAGACATGGTAACTCTTTATAATCAATTTGTCATGGGGGATGGTAAACTAATCTGAATACATAGAAATATAAGAGGGATCTAAATAAAATTAATGTCAATTAATATATTATTTTTCTTATAGTTGATAGTTTCCAGTTTTAATGAATTAGGCTTCAGAAACAAATGACAAAATTATATGATTTCAGAATCAAATCAATCTCAGGTAATGTTTACAAACAAAATTGGCTCGGCCATTCTGACTGATTTGAGTGCTGAAATTAAATACACGTACATTCTGCAAATTAAAACTAACCAATATTTACTAGAGGGGATGGATCAATGTTTTTAAGCTAACCTAATCTGTGAAGTAATTCAAGTTACTAATTTGGTTGTATATCTGATCCAACATGCATAAATAAAATCAGCATTTTTATTTCAAATTTACAAGTCTATGAAACAAAATGATTATGTCCAGAATTCATTTAAAATTGCTTAAACACTTTCCATAATTTATTTTATCTTTGGTTGTTAACCCTTAGCTATAGGAATTTATATTGCTAGCTCTATTTTGCAGATGAGAAACTGACGCTTGAGAAGGTTAACTAGCAAATCCAAGGCACCCAATTAATAAGCAAAGAATTCGTGATTAAAATGGAGGCCTAGATCCATGCCAGAGTCCAAGCGCAGAATCATTATACTAAATGGCTTGTTGGTATTCCCACATTTCACATGTTAGATGAATATAATATCTACTACTGGTAACTCCATGCTAAGAAAAAAGTCAAGTTTGCCATTCAATGCTAATGTATCTGATATAGAAAGTTTGGTGGGGTTTTTTGTTTTGTTTTGTTTTGTTTTGTTTTAAGGCAAGTACCTGCATAATAGCAACCTAGTGGATATCATGAGTGTTACAGGTCAACAGTTAACTGAGGAGCATTTCAGAGATGCTTGTGCTAGGTCTGGTTCTAATTAGTAGTTCACTCTGAAGAATACCAAACACAGACAGGCACTCAAGATTAAATAGAAAAAAGCAAAGGCCATTTAATCCAATGGAAACGTTTTAAAAATTGTCCTGAGTAAATCGCTGCATACCTAACAATTTTCTCCTGGTGTTTATTACAGGATGTTGCCAAAGTTTGCCTATTTGGTGCACAGCCAGAAGTTTTGCAATTTCCCTCTGATTTGAAAACATTCTTGTCAGACTTTCTTGTGAGTCATCAACTTTTCCAGACATCACACAGTTGAGTGAATTAAAATAAAGTTAATTGGTATTTTTGTCCTTTGCCAAATTAAATCATTCCATATGGAGGAGTCTGTAGATTGCTGGAGATGCCTTTCGAGAAGGTGAGAGTTCAGAGGTAAAGGCCAAGAAACTGGTGTACTCCTTTGGAAAAAAAATATAATTCTCTTTCTAAAAATAAAAAATGTTGTTTTAAAATAATCTAGATGCCAACCCTTGGAAAAATAACTTCTTATGTTTCCTAGGGTTTTACTTAAGTGTGCCCACAGAGGAATGTAAGTAAAATTGATGGTCACAGAGAACTCATCCTGAGAGGTTGTTCTCTTTCTTAAATGTTTGGTTATATATATATATGTGTGTGTGTGTGTGTATGTGTGTGTGTGTGTATGTATATATACGTTATTATTTAACATTCTTTGTTTAACTCTTAAGGCACATATTTGGAAGTCAAACTACTCTGTGGTGTGGTGAATTTATGTGAATTTTAGTTAAAAATATTCACATGTTCAAATAACTTCTTGACCTTCCTTCCAAGTTCCTGTCCTGTGATTATTTGCATTTTTTCAGGTGGATCAGGAACCAGATATGATTATAGACTTACTATGTTCTTTCTTTTAATCAAAGCACCATGCTGTACTGCTAGTTGTCATTTTAATATCTTTAATATGAACACCACCGTTTATTATATCCACCACGAACATGGTGCTACAATGCCCAATAAGTGTATACATTTTTTTCACTTACCATTGTAATAGCCTTACGAGGTAGAAATTATTCCTACAAGGAAACTGAGTTCCAGACAAGTTGAGTAATTTGTATAAGCTCACACAGCTTTAAGTGGGTGAGGTTCAGCTCTTTCTCTGCATGAGAAAAAGCCATCCTCAAAACTTCTCTGTTTATCCTGAATATAGTTCTGGGTATAGACACATAAATGATCAAAAGATTATACTTACTGTTAGTGGAATTGACTAGGAGTTTTGACAATATTCAGACACAACCAGGTAATTGATCTGAATAAAAAGAAGTATGCAAAATGAAACTTTTAATTTTTAAAATTTTTTGCACATTTACATTATGTTTTTTACTTTTTATTTTTTTCAGCCAAGTAAACAGGAAGTTTATTATTTTGATGTAAGACAAATGAAGTTATTTAAATTGCTCCCCAAATTATTTGTCTACTACCCACAATAAGACATGATAGGTTAAACCATATGAAGTTCCTATAACTTTTTTTTGCCAAAGAAACAATAATGTCATATATTCAACCTAATACATTGAACCCCAATATACAAATAATATACACATACAAAAACATATACATATATATACATACATATAGATACATATATCTAAATATATATCTGTTATATTATGGTTTTTAATTGAAAAACAAAATTACATACATTTGTGGTGTACAACATGATGTTTTGATATGCACCGACATTGTGGAATGGCTAAATCAGGCTAATTAACATATGCATTACTCTATATACTTACCTGTGTGTGTGTGTGTGTGTGTGGCTAGAACACTTAAAATTTACCCTTTTAGCAATTTTTAGGTATCCAATGCATTGCTATTAACTACAGCCACCAGGTTAAGACAGATCTCTTGAACTTATTCCTCCTGGGACTTTTTAAACAAATAATCGTGCCTGTCCCAGTGGCCAGCGAGAGATGTCCCCAGATGCAACAGGAAATGTGCCTTTGTTGTCTGAGAGGTGGCAATCACTGTGACAACACACTGGGGAGAAGATCCTGAACCAGGAAGCATCCATCTCCTACCAGAGTTCTGTTCTAACAGATTATTTTGATCTGATCATCATTTAGGAATTTTGGGCAGTGATTTTTTTTTTTTAAAAGAAGCGTATTTCATTATTACTACATCCTGCGCCAACGAAGGACTTGCCTATCTTAGAGAACATTTGATACCCTGAAAGTTTTGCTTCATGACTTCATCTTTGAGGACTGCTTTTACTCATTGCTTTCCTAACACTTTATTTTGTATAGACACCCTCTAAAGAATTGAAACCTCTGCCTGGTAGACATTTCTGGAAGAATACTTAGGAAAATGTTTGGCCTATGCTCTGGGCCATACTGGTATCAGTGATCAGAGAGGACAAGTATCACACATCCAGCTGTAGCTCTCATCTCAAAGCAGAAACATTGAGATAATTTTAAAAAATTAAATCAGACGGCATTACTCTCTGCTCAGAACCTTCCACTGCTTCTCATAGCACCTGCCCCGAAGCCTAAATCCTCCATATCCTGTACAGATCGACGCCACATGGCTGCTGCCGACCTCTGCCACCTCCTTGATCACGCCCAGCATTTGACACCCTCCACGCTGACTACACTACCTTAGCGCCCCAAGCTTGTGCCTGCTTCCCGGGCTCTGTACTTGCTGCTTCCTTGTCTAGAATTCTCTGTCCCCAGAGCGTTTGCCTGCTTCATTTCTCTACGTAATTCCAGCCCTATTAAAGTCATCTTCTCATGACTATCTGACAATGTTCTCTAAAATAGCCTCCTCATCCCTCGCTCCTTTATTCTTAAGTCCTACCCTGCTCCATTTTCTTAATAGCATCTCTGGTTATCTGAAGCCGTATAATTTATTTAGGTACTGACGAAGTCTCCCCTATAAAAATGCAAACTCAGTGATGTAGAGATTTTATGTCAATGTTATCCCCAGCTTAGGACAGTACCTGGTTCCTAACATTTACTCATGGTTTTCTTTAATAAACAGATAAATGTGACAGGTTGTGTTGGCTCCTATCCCCTGGCAACCCTTACCCACACTCCCAGCGGGGCTCAGATGTCTCCTGTTTTACATTTAAGGCCTAAGGGAAAAGGGAAAGCTTTGCCTCCTACCAGCCTAAGACTGGCCTGCTAAGGCAGCACTCCCTCTCTAGAGAATATTCTCTGCCTTCGGGGGAAACACTGCTCTAAACTGCACATTGTTAATTGTCCAGGACAACTTCCTAAAACTGGTTTTCTGTCTCATTAGTGCCTTACCTCTGCCCCTCCCCCAACCTGCATCCTGAACTAGGCTTTGCTGTTGTTTTACCTTGTTTGTGGTCAGATTTCCTAAAATAATTTTGGGTGCTCTGCTATTTGCCCCAATGCCAACAAAATGTTAATATGATTACCTTCTTTCCCCATGCTGCAGAGCAAAGCCCCCAAGCAGGCTTCCACGCACATACCCAGATAAACACTCATATCCAAGGCCTTCTTGTAGCACTAGAGGAATTGCTGATTCCTCTTTTCAATGTATGTTTAATTGGTGCTGGTTCTCTGACAATCCTGCCTTTCTAGTTAGGTCCTCCCTTATTCCTAGCATGCTAGTTGGTCATATTTGCCACTCAGAGATGCATACTGACCCTTAGCTAGGGATAACCCTTTTACCCATCATTGGGTATACCTTTTATTTTTGAGGTACCCTTCCCCAAAATGTTGGAACAGCTTTTTCCCCGCTTTTCTAGTTTGAGAGCTTCCATCTTCTCTTTGGCAATCAAGCCCTAATTCTCACTTACTGTGTTACAAGAAGAGATTAAGAGACTTCATTCAAATAGAACCTAGGACACCTGCCTTAGCATCCCAGTGACAGGTGGAAATGATCAACAAGCTTCATCTGGTGGCTCAGTACAGTACAGCACTCATGGCACATCATGGATAAGATGTTAGTATTGTAGAAACAGAAAATAACTCAGTGAAGTCACTTATTAACATGCCATTCAATTTTATTTCAGGGTGACTAGCATGATATTGAGAGTTTGACACAGTGGTGTCCCAACTGAATTGTTCATTCCTTCTAATAAAATGCTGACTGTTTTTATGCATGGTGCCACTACAGCGTTTTCCACCCAGTGGGTGCTCTATAAATATTGACTGGTTTGGAATTTTTAATTTCAAGTGTCATAACTTAGGGGTTATTGGCTCCTTATAATTGCATTTGTGAACTACAAATGCAGCTAAAATTGGAGCTCTACTCTGAAACATTTCCATTGAACTTCTGGTCTAAGTTACACAGCAAACCCTTAAGGTAGAAATTATCCCTTTTTTATAGCTTCAAGTCTATTATTTAAGGCCAATAAATAGTGGTTAATAATGAAGAAGTCTTAAATTTCAGGCATGTTTTTAGAGACTAAACCTAATAATATTATTAAGTGGAGGGAAAGGATTATTATTTATTTTGGTTGCAGACATTAAGTATCCAAGAGACGCACACATATCATGTCTCAGTTATGGTTTTGAGGTTTGACTTCTGCTTCCTTAAATGTAGGCAATGGTATTAAGAATAATGCAATGGCATTTTTTTAGGGTTAGAGCCTACCTTTTAAAGACAGCATATACCTGTATATGTAACATTCTGAATCAGATTTCAGATACTCAGGGAGAGCCTATTTATAAGAAGTATGATAAAATATAACTTACTTTAATGAAATTTGTGTTATTAAACACTGATATATCTACAGTGTTATTAAAAAGTGAGTGAAATGAACTTTAGGTAATAAGTACAGTAGACCAGGTCAAATGTTTGCCTCTGAAAGAAAAAGAAAATATATAGCTTAATCAAGATCTAGTCTTTCAGTTCTTTCTAGCTTTACAAACAATTATTTAGCATGTGCCAAGCACAGATATGAATAAAACCTAGTCCCTACCTAGGATAGGAGAAAGAAGAATGGTTTCAAAGTGGGGTTCCTACAGCACATATCTGCAAGAAAAGCCTTTGATTATAGGGAGAAGATACTAAAATGTCTGTTTCTGTTTATTTGCATACAATAAAAAAGTTTAAAAATAATAAAGAGTAAATAAGTAAAATATAAAGTCCAAAGATGTCCAAAGGAAAGAAATTATGACAAACTCATTATCCACATGGATCCTGGTGCCTGACTCATATTTAGTATGAAGAATTGGGAGGGAAATAGTTAAAACATAACAACAAATGCCTATACCTTTGTGCAAATTTTAAAAGAGATAAGAGGTGCAACTAGACTTTACCAAATTGCACTAAGTATAATAATCAATGTTTAAAAATCTTTCTTGAGGTTTGTTACTTAATGATAAAAAGAAAAAGTGAAATACTTTACGGATATGCTTATTCTTCCTGCCATGATAACAATGGCTAAAATAATCCAGAGAAAACAATATAAAATATACTTATATATATTACATATGTTAGACACATATTTAAATGCATTCCTTTGTCATAAAATCATTGGAGGATGCACATGATTGATACAGATGAGTAGACACGAGTGTCACAAAGAAGCCACCCAACTTGGACATTTCGCAGTGCAGTTGGAGAAAGGCACAAATGTTTCTAACATGTCTCAGCTGAAGGTATTTTCTCAATTCTGTTTCAATAATAAAATACACAAAGAACTACTTACTTTTATAAACCACCAAAGGAAAGTTGTAGCAGAGATGATATATTCTCAGCAGAAAATTATTTTCTTAATAAAAACAATGCTTTGTGGAAATAACTGAAGTGCAACCACTAATGGAGCAGTTGCTATTTACTGGAATTTTTCAAAAGGATTCCAGGGAACTGTTGAGGAGAAAATATAATTTCCTGAATCCTTCATAGGCAAGCAAGTTAGGCAAAAAATTAAAAGTGCATATATCCAGAAATGCATAGAGTGCATAAGCTCTTAAGTATATATCTTCTTTATAAAAATAAAGCATCTAGATATATAGAATCTTTAAAATATTTTGTAGAGTCCTTTTTAAGAAGTGTTGAACTTATAAAGCTAATCTATATACTTATTCCTCTACATAAAAAAGTATTCCAATGGGCATGATTAGTGTAAATTAGTATAAATTTTTTAAGATGAGAAATTTCATCTTGAATCCACACTAAGAATGATAATTTGGATTCAAGATTTACCAGTTTTATTTATCCGTACTGATCTTTCATCAGCATCACCTTTTTTCCAGTCTGAAATTCCTGGTGCCCAAAACATCAGCATAATTTTTCATTTGAGTTATGCTGCAAAACACACAGCAGTCTCTGGATGACAAAAACCAACACTATCAACAGTGATTTAATTAATTCTGTGTGTGTATTTAGCATATACCCACCAGGGGCATACAGTCAAATTACTATGCATTAAAGTTAATTGAAATAGTTCCTCTTTTCTTGGCTGTTTCAATAATGCACTGTACAGTTAACTCAGGCAATTCATTTGCTATTCAAAGTACAAGTATTGTTTTTCAATGAATTCTGTTTTATAATTGCATAAAGTATTCACATGGTTCTAAAATGAAATCAACACAACAAGGTATCCCCAGGGAAGTCCTATATCCTTGTATTCTCTGTACCTGTTCCCTGTACTGCCTTTTATGGGTAACTTTTTTAAAAAAGATATTTGTTTGTTTCAATGTTGGTTTATCCAATCATTGTTTTGTAAAGAACTTATCTCTACAGTGTGATAAATTTTACCAAGTGCACACTCTCATGTAATGTAACTGGCATTCCTGTCAACATGGAGACCACTTCTGTTTTCCTAAAAGATTCACTCAGACACTTTCCTAGTTAATCCTACTCCTCAGAGAAAGTCACGCTTCTTATTTCTTTTCCTGTAGTTTAACCTGTTCTAGAAATTCAGATAAAAGGAATCATGCAGTATGCACATTTATGTGTCTGACTTCTTGTACTCACCATGGTGTTTTTGAGGTCCTTTTATTTTAGCGCATGTGTCAGTGGTTTCATCCTTTCCATTGCTGAGTAGTATTCCATTGTTTGCAGGTACCATATTTAAAAAATCTATTCACCATTTGATGGACATTTGGGTTGCTTACTCTTTTTACCTATGATACATAAAACTTACAAATATTCTTGTACAGGTTGTTTTTTCTGTAAATAAGTTGTTCTTCCTCCTGGGGCATAGAATTGGGGTATGCTTAACTTCATGAGAATGTGTTAAACAGGCCTGTAACATCCCTCTGTTTCACAGAGTCTACAGCTTTTGGTGTTGCTCATCTTTTAATCTGTCTTTTTCATGGGGGAAAAAGACAGTGGAATCTCACTGTGGCTTTAACTGCCATTTCCTTGATGGTGGATGCTATTGGGCACTTTCTCCGTGCTTTTTGGCCATGTCTTTGTCACTTGTCTAAATCTTTTTTCCATTTTTAAAAAAGGTGTTTGTTTTTAGATTTTCAGTTTTAGGAGTTTGGAATATAAGCCCTTTTTTCCTGTTTTTTTTGATGAGCCCAAGTTTTAATTTTCGTCAAGTCCAATTTATCAATTTGTTTCCTTATGTGGGCTCTCTGAGTCTTTTAAATACTTGTATGTTCAAGAATTAAGATTTTCACAATTAACAAGCCAATGAAGTCACACTGCTTTCTTTAAAAAGTATTGCTAATTTTGTAGGAAAAATGTGGTTTTCAATGCATTAAGACATTTTAAAATGCCTTAAATTTTCTTATTTTACCTTTATCTGGTGCTTAAAATGACTAATTTTACATATACCTTATAGGTATAATACATAATTACTAGAGCAGTATATGTATAAAATTCATGAGCACATAAATATATATACCTGCATACATAAACAAATAAACACATATTTGAGGTGCATATTCAGCAATGTTGTTGATAAAGAACATGATGAAAATTTAGAAAACACAAGTAAACATCTGAAAGGGGAGACAGAGACACATACATGAAGCTGCACCAGCAGGACGGCTGTTCCTAAGCTTTACTCTGCCTGTGTATCCATATAGGCTTATCCACATGACAGCTACCAGCTCCTGCCACTATAAAATAAACTCCTTAGAAAAACATTTCTAATTGTGTTATGTTAGGATTCTGGCATTCCCTTATCTCATCTCTCCAAGTATATCCAAATAATATACTGGAAACACATGGAAGTGCTAAATGGAGTGTAAAAATGATAAGCTTGTGTTTAATAAAATCCATTCATCCTTTTGTTCAAGAAATATTTATTGAACAACCTCGGGGAGGCAGTGGAAAACACAGCAGACCTGGACTCTGCCCTCAGGTTGCTTGTTTCCAGAAAGGGGCACAGAGTGTAATGTTGGGGAAAGTCTTAAAGGGTTTCACGGAGGTTCCCCAAAATTCTGGACACAGGGTGGTAAATGGCAGACATTCCAGACAATGGGACCCAATGCACAAATGCATCAGAAGAAATGAACCAGAAGATTCTGCACAGAAAGAAGAGAGAGGTGGGAGGGGGGCTAGTAATCCAATTGGGAATTGATATGATATGTTAAGCTAATATAAATATTTTCTGACTGATCTTGTAAAGCTATTCCTCTGGAAGACTGAACTGCTTTATTAAGGTTAGCTTGGAAAGTAGAAAGCATTAAATATTAAAAGCATCAAAGAATCCCTACAGCATGGTTATAAGATTAGAAGAATTTTGCATGAGTGCAGAGTCAAGAGCCCTGGACCAGGGATCATGAGAGCAAAGTTTACTCACTGTGTGGTCATCGCCAACGGCCTTACCAGATCTCATCCGGATTTCTTCATTGGTAAAGTGGAAGAGCTAATACCTGCCTTTTAGGGTTATTTTGGAGCCTAAAGAAACTACAGTTGACCTTAAATGCAGGGGTAGGGGCAATGATCCCTCATGCAATCAAAAATCTGCAAATAACGTTTGATCCCCCCAAAACTTAATTCTTAAAAGTCTATTGTTGACCAGATGCATCATAGATAACACAGTCGATTAACACATATTTTGTAAGTTATATGTATCATATACTGTATTATTACAGTAAAGCTAGAGAAAAGAAAATGTTGAGATAATCATAAGGAAAAGAGAATATATTTACTGTTCATTAAGGGGAAGTGGATTGTCATAAAAGTCTTCTTCCTTGTTTTCACACTGAGCAGGCTGAAGAGGAGGAGGAAGAAGAGGGGTTGGTCTTGCTGTCTTGGGGGTCTCCTCTTTATGGCAGGAGAAAATCCATAAGCAGATCTGTGCAGTTCAAACTCGTGTTGTTCAAGGCTCAACTGTAGCATGTGCAGTGCCTTTAGCATTGTCGCTGGTGCTGGGTAAAACTAGGAGTGTGGTCTCTGGACAGATAGTTCTGTCCAATAGAAATAGATTGCATGCTGCAGGAATAATTTACAGTTTATAGTCTCTACATTAAAAAGACTAAAAAGAAACAGGTAGAATTGATTTTAATAGCATTTTATTTAACCCAATACATCCAAGAAATGACCATTTCAATATGGAATAAATATAAAATTGTGAATGAGATATTTTACATCTTTTTAAAAAATACAGAAACTTCTAACTCTGGTATGCATTTTACATTACAGCACATCTCAACTTAGATGAGCAACATGTCAGGTGCTCCATAGCCAGATGCGGCTAGTGGCTATAAAAATGGACAGTGAGACTTCAGGTCACACTCTGGGTTCAACTTCCAGCACCACCACTTAGTGGCTGTATCACCTTGGACAGTCCTTTACTTTCTTGGAGCCTCAGTTTGCCCGTAGATCTAAAGGACACAGTAATAAAAATGTACCCATCATGGTGTCATAAGGATGATATGGTGTATAATAAATACTAAATAAATGTTAACTACTATTAGTAGCTGTATTGCTAACAATAGCATCAGTATTCAAAATTGGTGATAACTACTATTCATGCCACTGCAGTTATGGTTGTTATAGTATCACCATCATCATCATCAGCAGCAGCATTGTCACTGTCAAGCACATAGTCCAGTCTGACAGGCAGAGCTCTGTAATGTATGTCTCAGGCTGGAAGCAGGTAGTCAGATTCTGGGGAGAATGTAAGGGTCCATACTACAGGAAGCAGCATCTCAGCTAGTGTGTGTGTGGGCCTGATTCAAGCCTTAGAAAGTGGTATGGCTTAGGTGTGCATCCAAGACCTTAGACAAATAGCCTGTGATTCAGTCCAGGGGCTCAGCCCCAATGAGAAAATTTAGTGGAAGTCAAACAATCATGTTTGAATCCCATGTTTATCAACTGTTGTGATAGACACTGGAAGACACTGGGGTTGGTGGGCATGTGAATATCACCCCAGACTGACAGGCCACCATACTGAGATCAGTAGGTTAATTTCAGATCTTCTGGATCCAAATTTAATCTAGAATTGACTCAAGAACAGAGTGAAATCTACTTATTTAAATGAGACTGATACAGATGTAACACCCCCCAAGTTAATTATGTAGTTTTGAAAATTATGTGTGGCAGAATAATTTTTGACATATTAATAATATGCTTTTTCTAGCTATATTTTTCCCTTTTCTCCATTTAAGAGGTAGCTGTGTTTTTTTTTTTTTTTTTTTTTTTCTTTTTAGACAGAGTCTGACTCTGTTGCCCGGGCTGTAGAGTGCTGTGGCATCAGCCTAGCTCACAGCAACCTCAAACTCCTGGGCTCAAGCAATCCTTCTGCCTCAGCCTCCCAAGTAGCTGGGACTACAGGCATGCACCACCATGCCCGGCTCATTTTTTACATATATTTTTAGTTGTCCAAT